>JAYMFT010191755.1:0-11842 GCA_038088735.1 Panulirus argus
GGCTGAACCAGGGCATGTGAAGCGTCCGGGGTAAACCACGGAAAGGTCTGTGGGGCCTGGATGTGGAAAGGGAGCTAGGGTTTCAGTGCATTACACATGACAGCTAGAGACTGAGCGTGAGCGAATGTGGCCATTTCATCTGTCTCCTGTCGCTACCTTGCCGGCGCGGGGGGTGGCGGTGCTATTTTCCCGTGGGGCGGGTTGGCATCAGGAGTGGATATATATATATACACGCACTTACACTACACATACTTATACATATACACACATGTACATAATCATACTTGCTCACTTTCATTCATTACTGCCGCCACCCTGCCCCACAGGAAACAACATCGACACCCCCTGCGACAGCGAGGTAGCTCAAGAAAAAGATGAATAAAAGCCACATCTGCTGATGTGTAAAGCACCAAAACCAGCTCCCTATCCATATCCAGGCCCCACAGACCTTTCCATTGTTTATCGTGGACGTTTCACATGCCCTGGTTCAGTTCATTGACAGCACGTCAGCCCTAGTATACCACATAGTTCCAATTCACTTTATTCCATGCACGCCTTTCACCTTCCTGCATGTTTAGGCCCTAATCAACCAAAATTTTTTTCACTCCATCCTTCCACATCCATTTTGGTCCCCTGCTGCTGCTCGTTCTCTCCACCTCTGACACCTTTCTTCACTCATTGTCTTCATGTCGAAACCATTTCAACACACCCTTCTCTTTTCTGTCAACCAGGCTTTATTACCACACATCTCTCTTACTCTTTCATTACTTACTTGATCAAACCACCTCATACCACATGTTGTCCTCAAACATTTCATTTCCAACACATCTACCCTTCTCTGCACAACCCTATCTATAGCCCAAACTTCGTAATCATATAGTATTGTTGGAACTACTATTCCTTCAAACATACCCATTTTGTTCTCTGAAATAAGGTTCTCTCTTTCCACACTTTCTTTGTCATTCCCAGAACCTTTGCCCCCTACCCCACCCTATGACTCACATCCGCTTCCATGGTTCCATTCACTGCCAAGTGCACTCCCAGATATCTAAAACACTTCACTTCCTTCAATTTTTTCCATTCAAACTTACGTCCCAACTAACTTCTCTTTCAACCTTGCTGAACCTAGTAACCTTGCTTTTATTCACATTTACTCTCAACTTTCTCCTTTCACAAACTTTTCCAAACTCAATTACCAACTTCTGCAGTTTCTCACTTGAATCAGTCACCAGTGCTGTATCATCAGCAAACAATAACTGACTCACTTCCCAGTTGCTCTCATCTCCAACAGACTGCATACTCACCCCTCTCTCCAAAACTTTTGCATTTACCTCCCTAACCACCCCATCCTCAAACAAATTAAACAACCATGGTGACATCACACAGCCCTGCTGTAGACCAACCTTCATTAGGAACCAATCAGTTTCCTCTCTTCCTACTCATACACATACATTACATCCTTAATGAAAACTTCTCACTGCTTCTAGCGTTTTACCTCCCACACCATATGTTCTTAAGACCTTCCACAGAGCATCTATATCAACTTTATCATATGCTTTCTTCAGATCCTTAAATGCCACATAAGACCCATCTGTTTTTCTAAGTATTTCTCACATACATTCTTCAGTGCAAACACCTGATCCACACATCTGCCTTTTTTGAGACCACACTGCTCCTCCCCAGTCTGATGCTCTACATGCCTTCATCCTCTCAGTCAATACCCTCCCATACAATTTTCCAGGTATATTCAACAAACTTATGCCTCTGTAGTTTGAACACTCACCTCTATCCCCTTTGCCTTTGTACAATGACAATGAACATGCATTTCACAAATCCTCAGGCACTTCACCATGATCCATACATACACTGAATATCCTTACCAATCAACAACACATTCACTTCCTTTCTTAATAAATTCAATGCAATACCATCCACCCCTACCACCTTGCTGGATTTCATCTTCCGCAAGGCTTTCACCACTTTTTCTCTCTTCACCAAACAACACTCCCTAACTCTCTCACTTTGTACACCATCTTGACCAAAACACCCTACATCTGCCACTCTATCACCAAACACATTCAACAATCCTTCAAAAACTCTCTCCATCTCCTTCTCACTCCATCACTACCTGTTATCACTTCCCCCCTTGTCCCCTTCACTGATGTTCCCATTTGTTCTCTTGTCTTTCACACATCATTTACCTCCTTCCAAAACATCTTTTTATTTTCCATTGCCCTTTTTTTCAACCCTTGCATCTAACTCTTGACCTCGTGCCACTTTCTCTTATACATCTCCCAATCATTTACGCTCCTTCCTTGTAAGTACCATCCAAATGCCTCTCTTTTCTCGTTCTCTAGCAACTTTACTTCCTCATCACACCACTCAGTACCCTTTCTAATGTGCCCACCTCCCACTTTTCTCATGCCACATGCATCTCTTGCACATGCCATCATTGCTTCCATAAATACATCCCATTCCTCACCCACTCTCCTCACTTCATTTACTCTCTCACCTTTTGCCATTCTACACTCAGTGTCTCCTTGTATTTCTTCACACAAGTCTCCTTTCTAAGCTTATTTATTCTCACTACTCTCTTCTTCCCAATGTTTTCTCTTATTTAAAAACATCTACAAATCTTCACCTTCGCCTCCACAAGATATTTATCAGACATCCAGTTAGCTGCCACTCTCAGCACATTTACATCGAAAAGTTTCTCTTTTACATGCTTTTCAGTTAATGCTTAATCTAAATAATTCCTGTTGACCATCTCTCCTACTCACCTATATATACTTGTGTATATCTCTCTTTTTAAACCAGGTATTTCCAATCACCAGTCTTTTTTCAGCACACAAATCTTCAAGCTCTTCACCATTTCTATTCACAACACTGAATACCCCATGTGCACCAATTTTACCCTTAATTGCCACATTACTCACCTTTACATTCAAATCACCCATCACTAATACCTGGTGTTGTGTACCAAAACTGCTGACACACTCACTCAGCTGCTCCTAAAACACTTGCCCCTCATGATCTTTCTTCACATGACCAGGTGCTTAAGCACCAATAATCACCCATCTCTCTCCATCCACTTTTAGTTTTATTTACATCAATCTAGAATTTACTTTCTTACACTCTGTCACACACTCCCACAACTCCTGCTTCAGGAATATTGCTAATCCTATCTTAGCTCTTGTCCTTTCACCAACCCCTAACTTTATGCTCAAGATGTTTCCAAACCATTCTTCCCCTTTACCCTTGAGCTTCATTTCACTCAGAGCCAGATCAGCAAGGTTTCTTTCCTCAAACATCCTACCTTTTTCTCCTTTCCTCTCATCGTGGTTACATCCACACACATGCAGACACCCCAGTCTGAGCCTTCGAGGAGGATGAGCACTTCCCACTTGACTCCATCTGTTTCCTCTTTTAGAGATTGAAATACAAGAAGGGAAGGGTTTCCAGTCCCCCACTTCCATCCCCTTTAGTTGCCTTGTATGACACTTGGGGAATACGTAGGTAGAATTCTTTCTCCCCTACCTCAGGGATACCTAACAAAAATATATGAGACCTTAGTGAGAAAGATGGAGAGACTTAATGTTTTGCAAATTGAAATTTAGAACTTTAATGGAATGAGTACAGAAACCTTTAGGAGAAAACCATGCAAATGGCTCAAAATGGTTTCAGATGGATCAAAAAAAAAAAAAAAAAGATTTATGAAAATGTACCTGACTGCCAAATAGGAGGTATATGTGATGAGTGCAAGTGTTTGTTGTGCCTTTAGGCAAAATCTTGATTTAGGTATATAGGTATTTATATATTTCTTATTTATTAAGGATACGTAAGAAGTTGATGTAATTTCAAAAAATCACTAGAAAGTGCATGAATGAAAGTCTTTTAGGAAGTATGGTTATGTAAGATATATAGTACTACTGATGATAGGTTGATCACGAAGATATATGGTACTGTAGTACAATCAAAGGTTCGCAGAGGGGAGGTAGACTTTTGAAGAGATGAATAGATGCAGTGAGAGAGATTATTAGGACTAATTGAAGATATGACAGAAATGATTGGGGATTGAATGCAAATGAATTGTTTTTTGCATAGAGTGGGTGTGATTGGAGACATAGGCCTCACTTGATGTCATGAGGCTGCTTATTTTGAAAAGTGAAAAATTAAGAAGCATTTATGTAAGTCTGAATGTCCATGTTTTGCTTTAACACACTTGGCATGCATTGAAGATGTGTATGACTTAGAGCCTCTGTGTATCTGATCCTCCCTGTGAAGATTGGGTATAGAATTATTGGTGATATATAGATGGATAGATCATTAATTTACATAAATTTTGGGAAATTTAGATGAACTAATATTACCTTTCATTCCTTCTCTTCAGACTAAGTATGGGGTGGTGAAGGGATGAAACCGGGTTCCAGGACTCAGACCAAGGGGCGGGGGCATCAGCAAGGGAGCAGCCTTAGGCAGCTCAAGACGCCTCCGCTCAAAAAGACTTCCACACCTAAGTTTAAAGCTAAGGTGAGTGGCTTGCAATCAAACATGAAAACAGCATTGCCAGTCAAATTTTTCACTACTATAGGACACATGTCTCTATGTAAACAGAAAAGTTCTTGTGTCTACTCTTTTGCAACTATGAGGGTTTACATATCATCATATGAGTTGACAAATGCAAAATTTGCTCTGTGAGATGTCGTCATATGGGGAATAGCCCACTGCCTACACCTAAGGTCCCAGAAGTGAACTATGCTTAGGCTACCTCTTTATGGTCAACATCCTCAACATGTGCAATAGGTCAGCCAAACTCTTAGCTCACCGGCTCCAATAGCAAGCCCCATCATACATTGCCTTTTGCACACCAGCACTGCACACAGGGACCATGTAGAATGCATTCCACAAGCTGTCCTATAGCCACTTGCCAAGTCTGATAATGCTCCACCTGACCCACTCAACCCACACAGCCACTAAATAGACACAAATTGCAGGGAGGCAGAGTAGCCATTTTTCACACAGTACATAGAATGCAAGTTCTTGAACTTTATCATGGATGAATTCCCATCCCTCTAGCATGTTATCTTATATTTATCAACATCATAAGCCAAGCCAGCAAGAATCACGTACTGTGAGAAATTACCTAAAATTCTTTCCACATGTAACAGACTCATAAAACAAAGAAAAACACTCAAATAAAACCATTTATTGTCAGCTGAGGGTCCTAGAACGGATGTTAATTCTAGACAACACTATCACTACCATCGCTCGCCACTAATGTTGCCATCAATTGCCTGTCACTGCACATGTTAATACTTGTCTTTGTAGCTCCATAGCACTGTTTAATCTTTAAATGACAGGTGTCCTGCTAGAGGCTAATTGCAACATGAAGAAAACAATGTCTTGAAATGGAAGAATGAGAGAAATGCATGTAAAGGTAAAGTATACATAGAAAAATTGAGCTGACTTATCTTATTTGGCTGTAGTATAATGCTGAAGATAATGTTTAGATCCCCAGGGAAGTAGTGAAGAAATGGAGGAGGGTTTTGGAGGTTGTGAGTCATGCAGATTATCTGTTTTCCATTACACAATGAAAAATAGTTCTTGTAGAAGCAAAGGATGTGTACAGAAACTGAGCCAATATATTATATACATCAGTACCATTATCTTGAAGTTAACTGTAAATTAGCTTTCTCCAAGGAATAGTGAAGGAAGGGTTTTGGAGGATATGTGTCATTCAGATTTTCTGTTTCCCATTATAAAAGGAGAGAAATATATGCAACTACTGTAGTAGGAAACAAGTGAGATTTAGAAAGAGATATAATGTTGATAAAAGTTGTGTTTGCATCATTGAATTTAACCAGTTCACTGCTTTCCCATTCATGATGTTGCACAAGTCAAGATTGAGGGGAAATGTGTTCAATGTCAGAAAAAGAATGAGCAACACGGTGAGGGGGGGAAATAGAGTGAGTTAGAGCTCATAGAGTGAGGTCATCAGCTTAAGAATGAAGAGGGTTAAAGGAAGAAGAAACATAATTTACGAAGAGAAGAAAGAGATCAGTTGATAGTACTTAATCATGAGGTACATCACTTATGACAGGGTAGGAAGAGGACATTACTTCAATAACGACTACTACAATGGCACAGATCTATGTAGTTCATTGTTTATCTGTCTCTGTTTCAGCTAGGCTGAATTCTGATCTCATTTATATATGGCAGATCAGATGCATGGAGCCTCTAGATTACTCATACGCATCCCCAACCCACGTTAGTGTACTAAAGAAAAAGATGAACTTTCATGCTAATATGAATAATTCTTAAGGCTTTGCTTTAGATACCAAAATGATTTGTCACATGAAACTGAAGTCTCCATTCACATCTCCTCCTTTACATACCAAACAAATTAACTGCACCCATACATAAATCTTTCTTGTGGCATCCTCACCTGAAGTACCTGTAGCCCCAACCAGATCTTGAACTGTACGAATTCATCTCTTCTGCAGTCTGCCTCATCTTACTTTTCATTTTCAAACATAAAAATATTTTTTCAGACTTTTTTTGGTATTGGAAAAACTTCTGTGTGCTGGAATACGGTTTTCACCCCATGCACCCCTGTTGCCAGGTTTTTTCTTAGACGGTCATGTCTAACAAAAAAGCCAGCTCATTTGTGAAGTACAACATGGGGAAAGAGGATTGATTGGGTCATAAGGATTAGTGCTTTTAAATTAACTCATCTAGAGATCAGTTGGAAATAAGCTGCTAGGCAAAGAAGAAGTTTGAATACATATTTCATGATATTTTTCTGTCATGCATGAGAAAGATCAAAAGGGATGATTCTCCACAGAAAGAAGGCTGTATTCCAAGCTTTATTTTCTGTTAAAACACTATGATTGATACAGGCATAACTTTAGAATTGTTTCTCATATGTTTCAAGTATTCTACTTGAGTTTTAGACACCAAGGTGTGGAAATGATTAGCAATGCAAATTTTTGGAGAAGGTATTGCATGAGCAGCATTAGTGTGACCAAAGGGAATGGCATTTGTGATAATGATTGATGAAAACTTTATCAATGAAGGGTCTAGAAAACTAAGAATGCATATTCCTTAATGTTTGATCCTGATACACGTCATTTTTGAAATACATTTATGCAATTGATGTGTTTAAGGAAGATTCTGCATATGCCACCTTCCACTGAATTTATAATGAAATTAAATGCCTATAGTTTTATTTTTCTTCTCATAACTTTACACAGTATCTTAATGCTTTAAGTGTTTTTTTTTATAGTTTTGTCCAGTGATGTCTTATTTACTCACATGTAAATCCAGGATCACAATATAGATGTTTTTGATGGGCTTCTAGTTAGTGAAGAAAGTTGGAACAGTGATGTTGGTATATTGGTGATAGATTATTAATTTCTTCAATTTTTCAGGTAACCAAAAAGGAAAGTACAGGAGTCATCACAAGTTCCTGTCGCAGGAACAGTGGAGGAAGAGCTCAAAGGAAACATTCTTCATCTACTTCCTGTAGTGAGTCTTCACCAAAGGGTTCTGCTGGAGTTTCACCACGAAGTCATTCCGCAAAGACTAGCAGCCAATCCCCTGGTCGGGCTCCTACACATAACTCTCCAAGTGGCAAGGCATCTGCAAAGTCCCCTGCTCAAAGGTCTCCGGGCAGATCCCCTTCACGAGTTGCCTTTGATGGTGCCAAAATAGCAGGAAAAGGAGCTAAACCTTCCACAAAGTCAGAGATTGATAATCCTAAACCTTCTAAAATTCTTGACAACTCAAGCAGCCAGAAGTCCAAATTGGTATCGGATAAACAGGAAATGACCAAAGTAGGGAAAGATACCCCCTCAGAAGGAAACAGATCATCCTCACAAAGTGCCAAACCTCCACTGTATGACAAAGGGAAAAAGTCCACAGTGAGTGGAAAGTCCAGACAGAATTCTGAGTCTAGATATGACAGTAATTCAAAATCAGGAGACGAGAAAGAGGAGAGTGATAAGGATGGCAAGAAAAAGGGAAAGCAAGTAAAAATTAATTGTGCTGAAAAACAAGAAAATGATAAAGAAGTGAAGAAGAAAGGAAAACAAGCATATGAGAAAAAAGAGGAGACAAATATAAGGGAGGAAATTAATAGAGTGGTAAAAAACAAAGTTAAGAAAATTGATGAGAAAGAGGAGAAGGATAAAGAAATGAAAAAGAAGATCAAGAAAATTGTGGAAGAAAAGGAAGGGTTTGAGAGTGATAGAAAATGGAAAGAGGACTATGATAAGGATGTAAAGAAGAAAGGTGATAAAGATACAAAAATGAAAGAGGAAGGGGATAAAGATGTTAAAAGAAAAGAAGGATATGATAAAGGTGGAAAAAAGGAGGAAGGTGATAAAGATGCAAAAAAGAAGGAGGAAACTGACAGAGATTCAAAAAAGAAAATAGAGGGTAATAATAATGCAAAAATAAAAGATGAAATGGATAAAGATACAAAAAGGAAGGTGGAAGGTGATAAAGATACAAAGCAGAAACAGGAAGATGATAAAGATAGTAAAAAGAAAGAGGAAGCTGATAGAAATGGAAAAAAGAAAGTGGAAAGTGATAAAGAAATAAAAAAGAAAGAGGAAGGTACTAAAGAACCAAAGAAATCAGACCCTGAAAGGGAAGGAAAAAAGATTTTTGATTTTGAAAAAGACGTAAGACAGAAAGATGAATCTAATAAAGATGGTAAAACGAAACTGAAGAAATCTCTGGATGAGAAAGACGAGAGTGATAGGGAAGGGAAAAGGGGAAAGAAAACAGATGAAAATGAAGAAACTGTTAAAGAAAGCAAAGATTTGAAAAAAATAGTTGACACTGGAGGTGTTGAAAAAGCAGAAAAAGATAGCCAACCTAGTGGTAAAAGCATCTCTAAAGAAAAACTGGATAAAATGGTGCTTAAGAATGAAACCAAAGAAATCAGTGAGGATGGTAGTTCTTCCACAAGTAAACCAAAGAAGAAAGGTATTGTGAGGAAGGTTGTGGTAGATAATGAAGGAGAAAGTAATGTAGCATATTCAAAAGAGATCAGCATTAAAGATGATAAGGAAAAGAAAACTTCGTCACTACTGAAGAAAGAAAATGGAGTATTCAGCAGTGATACAAAAGGGAATAAAGGTAAGCCTATTTATTCATCACCACAACAGGTGCCAGTGCCTAAAAAAAGAGGGAGACCTAAAGGGAGTAAAAATAAAAGAAAAAATGATGGCTTGCCTCCTGCTAGATCTAAGAAAGATAAAAATAAAACTGAGAAGAAACAGAGCTCAAAACCAAACACCAAAACTAAGAAAGAAAGAAGTGTATTTTCTTTTTCAGAAAGTGATGGGGAAAAGGATGAAAAACCACTTAAGAGAAAAAAGAAGGTTACAAAAACCAATAATAAAGGTAACAGTGAGAGGGATGTGAAGGATGAGGAGGATAATTCTACCTCAGACAACATATCATCAGATGAAGACACACAAGACTCAATTCAAGGCATCCGTAAAGGAAAGCTTTGTGGAAACAGATCTGAATGTCCAAAGAAAGTTGTAATTGGGGGTAATATATACAAGTTAAAAAAGGAGACTACAAAGTCCCGGGTACAACATAAAAAGGCTCTCAAATCACTTCAGAAGAAAAAAGTGAAGAAGCAAACTTCTGAATCATCAGAGACTGAAGAAGACAGTGAAGACAAGAAGTTATCCAAAGCAAAAATGAGTAAGATTGCTAAAGTAAGATCTGATGATAGTGAAAGTAGTGATAATGAGCAGGCAAAAAAATCAAAGCCCTCACCAAAGAGAATCATATGTAGTCATGAGGAAACAAGTGATGAAGAAATAAGTGATGATGATGAAGACTGGAAAACTGCAAAGGAACGTAGAAGACAGGTTAGAAATTTGAAAAAGAGAAAAGGTTGTGGAAGTAAAAGGCTAAAGAAAAAAGCATTACAAGATAAACTGATTTTGAAAAGTGATGAGGAAAAGAATGATGAATCAGAAGAAGACGAGGAAGAAGGTGAAGATGATGGAGATTATGAAGAGAATGTGAAACAGGACAGAAGAGGACAAGGAGGTAATAAGAAGGGAACCAGTAAAGACAAGAAACTGAGTCCAAGTCAAAAACAGACAAAAGAAAAATTAACCACAAAAACTAGCCTCAAATCGGAATCATCATCAGAGGAAAATGATGAGGATGATCAAGATGTTATTAAGAATACAAGAAAGAAAAAGTCGTACAAAAATTCATCTGGTAAAGTTTTGAAGAAGTCTTCCAAAGGAGATTCCAAAGCAGCTTTAAAGAAAACCAAGAAAGTAACTTTTGTCAAGAAAGATTGTAGGAGCAAAGATGACACATCAGAAGTTGATGAGAGTGACAAAGAAAGTGATAGTGAATATGAAGCAAATACAAGAAAAAAGAAATCAGGAAAAAGCATCCTGAAAACCAAAAAACATATATCGAAGACAAAGAAAAGGGAAGAAAATGCAGCACCTCCCCGAAGGGCTGCTCGCATGGCCAGTCTCAATGCACGAGCCATGATGCATTGTATGAATGAGGATGCCAGAATTCCTTTACCTTCGCTGCCTCCTTCCACGTCCAAAAATGAAAGTATAACTCTTGCTCTTAGAGACCAAGTAATTCATGACAGTAATTCAGAAGAAGATTCTGATGAAGATGACAGAGACTACGACACTGATGATGATAGACATGGGAAGCGACGCAAAAACATAAAAAGAAAAAATGAAGAGGAAACAGAAAAGAAAGTAAAAAAGAAACGTAAAAGGCGCAGAGGAGAGTTAGATGTTCACATGGATATGCGTGATATGGTTGTCACAAAACGAATGGCCAGTTTAAATGCTTCTGCAATCATGGCTGCAAGTTACTCCAGTGAATCACGTAAAAGAACTCCAACATCAGCGGCAGCAGCCGCAGCATCTACCAGTTCGTCAGCTGAAAGTGAAATAACAAACGTTGATATTAAACGGAAAATATCAGTAAAATCCACTAAGGCTCGAAACACAACAACTAGTAGTGTGATCACAGTTGAGGAGACGACCAAGAAGGTAAAGAAAGCTCAAGGAAGTCGTGAAACAGAAGTAGAGGAACATATCATAGTTAAAAAGAAAGTGAAACGGCAAAATGGTACAGACACTGATAGAGAAGATGGAGATGGGACAGATAACTCTGAATTGGCCACTGATATTGCATCGAGGAGTTCAGAAGAGCCTAAAAGTGTTGTTGAAGAATCTACTTGCACTTATATAACTACTCAGACACCCACATCTCCTCAGACTGTCACCATCTCAGGAGAAAGTACTTACTGCATCACTTCAAGTGATGGCAAAACTACAACAGTGGTTAAGCAAGTTCAGCGTAAAACAACTACTACTGGTTGTTCTACTACTTCAGCTCCTCCCACTGCTTACATTCCACCTACACATCATGTACAGGTAAGGGTTATGCATAGGATCTAAGAGATAGCATCTGATTGAATTATACCTTATTATACCATTTCTTTGCATTCAAATTGGTATAGTTATTTAACTATATATATGTGGTTAGTGGTGTTGTTGTGGTTAGCATTCCTGACCATGACATATTCATGGGCCACCAGGGTTGAGCACATAGATTTCAATCCTGGTTGTCACAGTCGGTCCACAGTCAACCCAGCTGTTCATCCACCCCTTGGATTTGTTCAATAAAATGGATACCTGGCTCAGGGGTGTAAGAATACTTCCCCTGTATTCCCGTAGCGCCACGAAACAGACGAAGAAAAACCCATCCCCCCACATACACACATATATACATACATGCACACATATGCACCGTACATATA
>JAYMFT010191766.1:0-11842 GCA_038088735.1 Panulirus argus
ATATGTGTGCATGCGGGGGGATGGGGTATTTTTCTTCGTCTGTTTCCTGGCGCTACCTTGCTGACGCGGGAAACAGCAATCAAGTATAATAAATAAAATAAATAATTTCTTCATTTATCCTCTCCACATGTAGAACCATTTCAACACACCCAGGTCAGTCATAGTACATTACAGTCTTACCTTTCTATGTTATTTCTTATATCAACCCACTTCATACCACACGTCCTGAGGCATTTGATTTTCAGCACATCCATCCTCTTTTGTTTTGCATTTAAGGCCCAGAGCTAACTTCCATACAGCTTTATTGGGACTGTTGTACTTTCAAACCCATCTTTGCACTAGCAGAAGCTATTATACTCTTTTTGAAAATGACTTTTGAAAGTGACAAAATATGTTGATTTGGCAAATAATGTCCTGTGATCATTAAGTCCGTTACATCAAAGCCTGGATGGATTGCTATATTTTTGTTAAATCTTATGAACAAGCACTTAACAGCTTCTTATGTTTTATGTTGGTCAAAGGGAGTGAATCTTTATGGACACATTTTTCAGATTTTGTGAATTGTTTTAATTACACTCTGAGCAATTACTTTCTCAGACGCTCAGAGGACTATACTTTTGGCTTAGATTTACCCTGAAGAGTGATTCATAATCTCTTGATATAACGGACTAATAGGAGGAAGGGGTGTCCGGTAATGCCGAAAGTCCGTTAAATTGAATGTAACCATTTTTGATATAATATGCAGTAATACAATATACATTTCACATCTTTCTCTTAACTCCTCTACCACCTGATGCCAATTTAAATTGTAAAGACTGCAGAATTATTTAATAGATAAAGTCATTTTTCTGTATACAACCTGACCACATGATAGCTTGAGGCAGACTGAGATTTAAACAAGCAAGTATACCCCACACTACCTAAAAACGTGCGTATTAAATGTGCATTTTTTGAGTTTTTTTTTTTTTTTTTTTTTTTTTTTTTTTTTTTTTTCCTGGTTAAATCCAAAATCCATTTTATCAGGGTCCGTTAAATCAAGGGTTTACTGTATCTGTAAATGTCATATAACCAAATGTAAAAGACCTTAGGTAATCTAATTATATGTGAGAAATTAGTTACTAGTCCATATTCATCACAAACTTGTTAAAAGAATTTTATTCGTACTTGATCCCGCATTAGTAAGGTAGTACCAGGAACAGATGAAGAAAGGCCACATCCACTCACATCCATGCTTCAGCTGTAATGTGTGATGCACCAAAACTGTAGCTCCCTACCTACAGTGTTTCACAATATTTGCAGTAGTTTGTCTCTCTGATCTCTGTTTCCCTTGTGCAGATGTGTACAATGTTCTGGAGATGCCCAAGTGTTGATGCTCATCAACATGACCTCTGGTAGGTGTCAAGACAGTTGCCCTGCTGACCACCAGCTGCTGGACCAAGTTTGTGTTCGTAAGTGTACTTCAGAATTCGTGATGCTTTGATAATCACTCAGATATCTTTGATTATCTACTCTCCTTGTGCCATTTTGTTTTTGTATTAATCAACTTTTCACATACTGAGAAACAGTCATATATCTGGCAGAAGTTTCAAAACAGAAAATAGCTAGAAGATGAGATGGTCTAGCTTGGGCCATTTGGGAAGAGTTGCTTTATGATCTGAATGATAGATACAAATGCTGACTATAGCATTCTTCTAAAGATGTTGAAAGGCTTTAGATTTTTTTTTCATATTTGTTCACTGTTTCCCACGTTAGTAACTTATGGCTAGGAACAGACAAAGAAAAGGCCATATTTTCTCACATTTATTCTCTAGCTATCATGTGGAATGCACAAACCCACAGCACCCTGTCCACAGCTGCACCACACATATTTATCCATGATTTCCCCAGCTGCTTCATATGCCCTAGTTCAGCCTATTAACAGGACATTGCCCCTTGTATACCACATTGCTCCAGATCACTCTATCTTGTACATGCCTTTTACCTTCCTGCATCTTAATGCCCCAAGCAATCAAAATATTCACTCCATCTTTCCATCTCCAGCTTGGTCTCCTCTTTTTTGTCCCCTCCACTTCTGACATACATATTACCTTTATCAACCTCCCTTCTCATTCTTTCCATTTGTCAAAATCATTTCAGCACACCCTCTTCAGTTTTCACAACTATATTCTTATTACCTCACCTCCCTCAAACCCTCTTGTTACCCTTTTTTTTCTTCTTTTTTTTATGTTGAAGGCTCCAGTCATGGACAAAAGTCCACATCAAGGATGGGCCCTAATTGAAATATAGAGAGAAATGAGAAGGTGGGGGGGTAAAAGACAGGGAAAGTATTTATGAATTTTTGAGAAAGTGAAAAACCTGTCTCTTGAAATGAGACACCACATATTGTTCTCAAACATTTCTTTTCCAGCACATCCATGCTTTTCTGTACATTCACAATTGTAGCCCATGCCTAACATCCATACAGCATCGTTAGGACTATTATACCTTTTAACATATCTATTTCCACCTTAACAGATAGCAACCTCTCTTTCCATGTACTCCTCAACGTTCTCAGAACGTTCACCCCACTCACCTACCCTGTATCTCACGTCTAGTTCTGTGGTTCCATTTGCTGCTGTGTCCACTTATTGGTATTGAAAGCACCTCACTTCCTCTAGGTTTTATCTGCTCAAACTCATCTCTGAACTAGCCTGTCTCCCAGTACTGCTAAACTTAATAACCTTGCTTTATCTTCACAGTTACTTTCAATTTTCTCCATTCATAGACTTTCCCACAATGACACCAGCTTCTGCAGGATTTTACTCGAATCTTCCACCAGTGCTCTGTCATCGGCAAATAACAACTGAGTCAATCCCCAGGCCCCTCACCCCCTACAGACAGCATACCTACCCTTTTCTCTAAGACCCTTACATTTAGTTCCCTCACCACCTTATCCATAAACAAATTAGATAGCCATTGTGACAGGTGCCACAGACCACCCTTTATTTGGGACCAATCACACTTCTCCAGTCCTGCAGGCTGAGAAAAGTCCTGAAAACTGAGCATTCCTTTCTTTTTACCAACCTGAGGGGTTGGTGTTGGGAACCCTACGACTACTGGGTTGTGCAAATCGGGCATTTCTATCTGTAAATGGGAATCAAGTTATTGATAAAGATAGACAGCTAGATATAACTGACAGAATAATTTTATGTTTGTAACTGAGCAGTGGGTATGGATGCCAAAATTCTGTGGGGGCTTGGAGGGATTTGATGTAGGTTACCTTGCCATCACTGTAGTAAGTAATATTTATTTTCGTTTTAGATAAATAACAAATTGAGACATGAATTTTTGTTTCATGTGCCTCAATTTTTCTTGGTATATCACATATGCTAGTATCCAGTGATTGCAAAGGTGTGGTTGGATCAGCCATAAATTTTTTCATTGTTTACCTGGAAAGTGTTATACCTTTGCATTTGGCACAGCATTTTGGATGTGATTAAAGAATTCCATTTTAGCACAGTGTTCTCTATTAATTTCATGTCATTTTGTTTATGTCTTCACCAGCACCACCTATAGGATGTGAGATATGGCATGTGTCAGAACCCACCTCTTGCCAGAAGTGTTCAGCGGGATGGTTTCTACAAGATGGCCTGTGCGTACAGAAGTGTGGCATTGGCTTCTATCAACACAGTGAAAAAAATGTCTGCTTATGTAAGTGGAAAGCCAGATGCTAGGCTGTGTTGTACATGAAGATAACTGAAATGAGGGAATGGCCAATGTGCTTGTAGATCTTAATTTGTATCAAAAGTATTTTAATTAATTTTGAAATACTCCATGCACTGTATTGGTTACCAACATTGTTTGAAATGTTAATTTTTATTTAATCCCAGGAACCATGACATAGTCAAAACCTGTACCTATAAGAAAATAGTGGAGACTTAGATTATGTACTCTGATGACATAAAAGATTCTAGTAAGATGTGAAATGAATGAAATTTTTGTAATATTTGATGGCATGAAGCTTCGCTGTCTTAAGTACTATAGGTAAAAGGAATATTGCATAACCAGCAGTTAGATCTGCCTTCTGCAGAGTTGAAGGCAGACCAGAAGTCTCCAATGATTGAATTGTTAGGAGGCTAAACTTTGACTTGGCTAGAGAACAGGAAAGATAAGGTATAATGCATATTCAATTACCTTTGACATGAAAGAACTTGGCACCAAAGGACACTTCCATATTATTGATACCAACAACTTTCGATATGTTAATTCATTATGGTCATACTTTGTTGCATTCTCTCTACTGTAAACTCAAAATGAGGGCAACATGTTAAGGGATAATTTTCTTTCAGCATGTGATCCTCGATGTAACACATGTTCCGGTCCGGGTCGTAGGAACTGTTTAAGTTGCCACAAGGGTGTTACCCTACATGAACGAGGAGAAGGTGCTGAGTGCCTGACAAAGTGTTACCGCAGATACTACTTGGCAGCAGATAACACTTGCCAGGGTAGGTAATGGGTTTTCTAACTGAACCCAAAATCTTTTATTGAGTGTGCATTGTGCTTACCAAAGTAATGGAAAGATGATACTTTACTAATATTGTACATTATAATATCCCATAACGTTTAGTTAGCTCAGTACATATACTATATTCTGCATATGAAAGTAGCATTCACTTCACATAATTTCAAACCAGCTGATATTCATTTGTGGTTGTTGGTGCAGCTGACAATTGCTTCAAAATTACAACTAACCATTTACGTGGAAATCTTTTTCTTTCTTGCTAAAGATTATGTTTTCTTTGAATATAGTAATATATGGTACTTTACTGAAATACAATATATGTAGGACAGACAGAATTTTTGTTCAGTGTTATATCTTTGGAAATTTATTTTTTAAAAAGTATCATGTTAAAAGTTTCGTAATGATATTTAATATCAACTTCAATGCCACTACTAGCATGCCACCCATCATGCAGTGTCTGCACCTTAGATGTAACCAACACATCAGCATCAATCTGCTTACGCTGCAAGTTAAGCCATAAATTTCGTGAGAATGACCGCTGCATTGATGAGTGCAGTCATAGATACTTTCTCAACCAAGATTCTAACAGTTGCCAGGAGTGTCACCCAAGTTGTGACACATGCATAGGACCTCATCTTAACGATTGCGAATCCTGTCCTGAGGGAGCCAAGCTAACTAACAAGGTGAGAAATCGTTATGCAGATTACTTCACTATTATCAGTTATTAGAATTAGGACAGCTCATGCTTGGTTTTTAATCTTTAAGATACTTTTCTCTTATTAAAAGTAAAGTATACATGGAAATCCATATTGAATTAGTTTTATCCTTACACTCAGCTAATACTGTCAATTTCACCTTGTAATCTTGACAGTGGTAAGTTAGTACAATATCTGATTATATTTATAGTTTTGTAACTGTTTTCTTATGCTGTTTCTTATTTATATGATTATTAATAGGGTGTTTGTGAGATGGCCTACTGTCCCAGAGGATCCTACTTAAGTATGGAAAATACTTGCCTAAGTTGTGAAGGCGATTGTGATACTTGTTCTTCTGATGGCTCTACATGCTTGTCTTGCCCACCTTTGAAATATTTGCTGTATGGAAAATGCGTGAACAAATGTCCCCACATGTTTTTTGTTGATATGTCTACTGATGGAGAATGCCGGGAATGCCACTGGACATGCGAAAAGTGCTTAGGACCATCTGAAGCAGATTGTCTTACATGTGGAACCAGTATGTTTCAAGAGGGCAACAAATGCCTTGCACAGTGTTCTCCAGGTGAGTACAATGTAAAAGTAGTGGGGATTTTTTTTTTTTTTTTTTTTAACATTGTTGAAAATGTTTAGTTAATGTCAAAGATGATAGGTGTTAAAGTGGTTTAGAACCATGTTTCACACAAATATTACATGAAAAAAGATAAAGAGAGTGCATCTTAGTTCAGTGTGATTTAATACTAAAAATAAGGAAAGGCAGTATGTAATTTACATTGACACTGCATAAAAGTGTCATGCCGTAAACATGGAGGAGGGTGAACTGGAACGATGTGGTCGATGTGCAGACTGAACTAGGGCATATGAAACAGCTGGGGTAAACCATGGAAATGTTTGTGTGGCCTGTGGTTTTAGTGCATTGCACATGTCAGCTAGAGAATGGATGTGAACGAATGTGACCTCTCTTTGTCTGTTCCCGGCACTACTTCACTAATGCAGTCTCAGGAAGGGCAGCCTGCATGTAGCTAGTCCGGCTATACATCCCCCAATTAGGGGATGGTCAGTAAGTTGAATATTTGGTGTAAGCTGTGATATTTAGATTTTATACATAAATGTAATTGGCTGCTCAATGTTTGTGTGTCCATAGGGTAGGTGGTTGAAGACTGGCAGAATTAATGTACAGAGCCCCTGTATAAAGGCAATAGGAACAAAACTGCATCAGAATTTATTTACTTGGAATGAACACACCTGCATGAACAAGAACTCTTTTGCATGGTTTTAGATTTTATTACATGTTAATGGATATGTGTATACAGGAACCTTTAATGCTACTTCCAGAATTCTGAAGAAAGGGAATTATTTTATACAATACATATTTCTTTCTCCTCTTTTGTACTTGATCACCGTTTCCCACATTCGCAAGATAGCACCAGGAACAGATGAAGAAAGGTTGCATCCACTCACATCCATTCTCTAGCTGTCATGTGCCATGCACAGAAGCCACATAGAATACAAATGTAAAGGTTAAAACAATTTAACAGGCTTTTTCTCTTCCTGTAGGTCACTATCCTATCGAGAAAGAGTGTAGAGCATGCCCTGGAGGGTGTAGCAAGTGCAACACCAGTATGGCCTGTCAGGCTTGCCTTGCCCCATATCTTCTGCAAGATGGACATTGCATCACTTCATGCAGACCAGGAACATTTGCTAATGTATTTGACAACATATGTAATGGTAGGTAAATGTTATGAGAACATTTTTTATTCAGTATGATTTGCAGTTTGAGTAATGTATGTGAAGTTTTCATCTGACATTTCCTTAGTTTCATTTAGATAGTTACCCATGTGACTTATAGTCTGTATGTTGTACTCACATAACACTAGCCCATGATTTTCAGTTACATTCTATATGTTTATTGTTTCCTACCAAACACATTCATATTAGGTACATATTTCTACACTAGGAGTAGTTTTATGCTTTCCTTGCTCTTCCTGCCAGTACATATTAGAAAACTTTCCCCACTTGGGACATTAAGGATGGCTGATTTCTATTTCCCTAAAGCTTGGAGTATCATAAAGTTGCTGCAATTAATTTCTCTTGTGAGCAGCTGCTCCATATTAATAGGGGGTTTATTCACTCTGGTAAGGAGTACTGCTTGCATATGTAGGGTGGCTTCTCTTCCACCTCACTGTCAGTCAGAATGGAATCAAAAGTCCAACAAACTTCAGCTATCACCTCTCTTCATCCCCTTCATTCTACCATGTTGATGCTGCCTTCTCCCTGTTATGGAGATATAATTTTGGCCACTACTCTAATGAACTGTCTGTTTGTGTCCTTGCCACTAAAGATTGGACCTATGGTAAACTTCTTGTTGCTGCTTTCCCTAGATTCTGTGTGGTAATCATTAATGCGAAGAATGATAGTTATGATACTCTTTCTTCTCTTGAAAGGTGAAGCTGTGGAATTCTCTTCCTTTTTCTCTTCCTGTAACTTTCCACCTTTAAGAGACGACAAATCTTTGAACACATGAGTTATAATCAAATATCATTCTTTTTTATCATGTTATGTTTCTTTCATCTGAGGTGGCTATGATTAGCTTGTTTCTTCCTGTGCCATTGACAGAGGTACAAGTTTATGGAGATGTGCATAAGCAGCAGTGCTTGTATTAGTTTCTACTTGAATTCCTATGCTGTATAGCAGTTTATTGTACATATATATGAAGATAAAGAATGTATCTAGGTTGAATTAATTTTTTTTTTAACACTTTACTGGGAATTTCATTATCTATTAAACTTTTGTAATTACAGGAAATTCTTCAATAGTTTTGAATCAAATTTTATTTTCCAGATTGTGGCAATGAATGTCTTGAATGCTCCTTGTATGAATGCCATACCTGCAGACCACCATATATTCTGCAAGAAGGCCAGTGTGTGGACCAATGTGGCAAGAACTATTTTCCAGACAGTGTGGCTGGAATTTGTTACTACAATATTGAAAAGCCTACCATCCATATTCTTGGCCCATTGGTTGTGGAATATGGAAAGCCAACATCAGTCAATAATTCTGTTTTGTACATAAAAGATAATGATACACCAAATGACCGATTAGTTTTGACTGTGGAGGAAATTCCCTCAAATGGAGCAATATATAGATATGACAAAGGTAGGAATGTGCATTTGAAAAATAACAGTAGATTCAAAGTTGAAGAGATGCAAGAAAACCAGATATTTTACAAACATGAGGTGAATCAGCCACTGTATGGGGAAATGCGTCTTAGTGTATTTGATGGTCAGTATCATTCAGTAACTGAAGTTCTTTCCATAAGTGTTATATCAAAATATCCACCAGAAATTGTAACTAACGAGCCCCTGATCATCTTCCGAGGACAGAGTGATTTCATAAGTACAAAAATTCTCAACATACAGGATTATGACAATCCTGAAAGTGTTACCATTAGGGTAGTTGATGGTCCCAGCCATGGTCAGTTATCCATAGATGGTGAGGAACTTGTGAAATTTACCCAAGCAGAGTTGTTGCAAGGATTGGTGCTATATGACCATGATAGCTCACCCTCCAAATTGGATATGATCTTGTTGCAGGCAAGTGATGAACATAATATGGTTAACTTTCTCCTGCAAGTGTATATTGTAAATGAGGAACAGAGCAACCCAGTTTTAACCAAGAACCATGGAGCTTGGGTTCAGTCTGGTCACCGAGTCCAGATATCTTCTCATTTGCTACAAGCTTCAGATATTGATTCAGATGATGATAACCTGGTGTATACTCTTCTCCCCATGCTTCAGAATCCTAACCAGGGTGAGTGCCACAATTTTTGATATATTTTGCTTACGACTCAGATATCATCACCATATAACCTGTATATCTATATTTATCTCTGACTCCTGTTCCAACAAAAACTCCCTGAAAGGGGTGGCCATGGTGATAGAGTGTCCATAACCTGTGAAATCCAGTGCCGCTTCTTAACCTTTAGTGCCTCACCCTTAACAGGCCACTGGTAGAGGGCAAGTTTAGCAGTGATTGCAGAGGATCCTACCTAATGTTCCTACAGATTACTTCTACCTAATGTTCCTACCAACTACTTCTACCTACTGTTACTACCTAATGCTCCTGCCTAAATGTTCCTACCTACCGTTACTGTCTGTTGCTCCTAACATTTTGCCAAAAGGCAGGATAGAGCACATATTACCACTAGATGTATAAA
Organism: Panulirus argus; assembly: GCA_038088735.1. Classification (NCBI taxonomy): domain Eukaryota; kingdom Metazoa; phylum Arthropoda; class Malacostraca; order Decapoda; family Palinuridae; genus Panulirus; species Panulirus argus. The sequence continues at coordinate 9,431 of JAYMFT010191766.1, forward strand.
TTTTGAATTATTTGTTTTTAGAGAATTGCAGTTTTGAAATATAGAAATAATTGAATATCATTTTTGGTTTATGTGTGTAGGATTACTTGCTTTTACTTAAGGGAAGGGAGTTGTGCTATCTGTATGGCCTTATCTTGTGACCTTACTTCTTTGTAATGCAGCATCTCTTTCCATTCTGGCCAGTACTTCCATTAGGAATGTAACATCATGTTGAGCTTTGCCTAAACAATGTATTCAACATCTGAACTTGTTTCTCATATGCAGTTTCTAAACTCTTTTCTCTCCATATGCTACCAACCCATCTGCCTCTGTATATGCTACTATCATCCTGTTTTCCCATTGATCTGTATACCTGATCCTTTATCGTGACAGTTGATGTTATTTTGTTTTTCTGTTCTGTTTTTCAGTTTTTTAGATTGTTTCCTTGCTTTTCAACTTCGCACTTACATTGCCTATCCTGCCATAGCAAGATAGTTTTAGAAACAAGCAAATAATGGCTACATTTGCATTCAAAGGACAACTTTCTGTTCCTCACCCAGCTAGGCTCCAATCTCTTCTCTTCATGCTGAGAGCAGTATATTGGGTTTCCCTGTGAAACACATACTTCTTTTCTTTGACTAGATCAGGCTTTGGGAAGGTATAACCATTCTACTCCTCCTATATAGTATGGTCATTTTGTTTTGGGCATTTTATCTGATGCATGATATTGAACTGATTCTGTAGCTGGTTATATAGGGAGAGTTTGCACTTAATTTAGCAATGCAGTTTAGATCTCCATATGATGGGTAGTTTAGGTTTGTGACTGAAGAGTTGGGCAGTTTTGAGGTTCTCATATTATGTTTCTCTCAAACTGCTGAAGTAAGGGTCTTGTAATCTGAATGAATCTTCTGTTCCTTACCTCAGGCAAGTTAAGCCTGATCATCCCTCTGCCACCAGCTCCTGATGGGTTTTATAATGATGGTTGGATCCAGATGGATGGTACACATCTCGTAAGACCTACTACAAGGTATGTCAGTATTTGACTAATTGTTATTTGAAGAAGTATTAGCATGGTTATTGGAATCAGTTGCAGAGTTGACCTTCCTTGCCAATAAAGCTATATATCTTTATCTATACATAAGCAGTGATTTCTACAAACAGGTATGTTGATTTGGTTAGTCATGAACAAGAGCATGCAAGTGGACATATCACTAGAATGAAAAGAAAAAACACATCTTAGTATAAGCATGAGTAATTTGAAAGGTAACAGTTTCATATTAATTGCATAATAAAAGAATGCCTCTGATTACAGCTTCACCCAACGTGATGTGAATGAAGGCCGTGTATGGTATGTTCACTCAGGAGAACAGAGTGGAGGGGATTTGACATCAGACCATTTACTTTTCTCTGTCGCTGACAGTTCTCACCCACCAAACATACTTGCTGATCAGTCCTTCATTATCCAGGTGGAACCATCTGAGGAAAAGATAGAGATGTCCCCTGCACCAGGTGTACAGCTCAGTATTACAGTGAGTAAAAAGATCAATTTTATCCCTGAGGTAGTAGAGAAAGAATTGTACCTCCATATTCCCTGTGTGTTGTAGAATGCGACTGAAGCAGGAGGGAGCAAGGGGGAATGGAAACCCTCCCCTCTCTGTATTTGGAATTGTCTTAGGAGTAAAGTCAGGAGTTGTGGGTGTGTGTGATAGAGTGTAAGGAAGTAAATTCTAGTTTGATGTGGGTAAAACTGAAAGTGAGTGGCGAGAGATAGGTGAGTATTGGTGCTTATGCGCCTGGCCATGAGAAGAAAGATAATTAGAGGTAAGTGTTTGGGAGCAGCTGAGTGAATGTGTCAGCAATTTTGATGTACAAAATTGGGTATTAGTGATGGGTGCTTTAAATGCAAAGGTAATCAATGTGTCAGGTAAGGGTATAACTGAAACCATGTGGTATTCAGTATTATAAATGAAAATGTTGAAAAGCTTGTGGAGTTGTATGCTAAAAAAAAATAGTAATTGCAAATGCCAGGTTTTAAAAGAGGGTTATACAGAAGTGTATATATATATATACATATTTAAGGAGCGGGGGGGTGGAAATCCTCCCCTCCTGTTTTTAATTTTCCAAAAGAAAGAACAGAGAAGGAGGCCAAATGAGGATTTTCCCTCTAAGGCTAGTATTCTGTTCTTAATGCTACCTCACTAATGCGGTAAATGGTGAATATGTATGAAAAAATAAAAATATATATATATTCATATATGATATATATAGTGTACATATCTATAATATAGGGAGCGGGGGGCTGGAAATCCTCCCCTCCAGTTTCTACTTTTCCAAAAAAGGAACAGAGAAGGGACCGAGTGAGGATTTTCCCTCTAAGGCTCAGTCCTCTGTTCTTAACGCTACCTCACTGACGCGGGAAAAGGCGAATTTGTA
>JAYMFT010191777.1:0-11842 GCA_038088735.1 Panulirus argus
TGGGAGTGTAATATCACCTTTGGTAACATTACATCATTGCCAGTGGGTAAAAATAATTTCATTATTATCAACGAACTTTTTTATAACTCTTGGGAGTGTGGATAATGAAGCTCTTTTTTTCCTTTTGTCTTTTGTCTTAATATTTTTTTGTCATTTCTCATCCATGACTGAGACTGCGTCACCTTGTACTTGCATCCACTTACCACACGCAGCTTGACGAATATCCATACAATCTTTCGTTGCTTCTGTTGGGGATTCGTTCTTCCCAGTTGTGAAGATGGGAAACTCTTTCTCCGTCGGCTGGACGCTGTTAACGTAACAGTCATTCCTTGAGGCAGAACTCTGGCAAAGGTACCCAGAGGACGCTAAATAAGGCAGGAAGTGAGATGGTTCGTACTGAACTTGGCTCACACGTCCAACACTCGTCGGTCAGTGACAAGAAACTATTCGTGAATAAAGTAGTGAGTGCACAGTACACTGTCCTCAGAGAGAGAGACTGTTTCTGGGGGAGTCTATTGTTGTCAGTTTTAATGTACGTGATGAAAAGGACTTTAGAGATATATCTCCTAATGCTTTAAGATAAAGGCAGGTGGACATTTGCATTCTCCCTTGTATTCCGTCGTGTCCAGTTTACATACATATCTGCTCTTATCTGCTGCCTCTCAGACACAAACAAAGCTATTCATGTCACGACTCACAACAAAAAAAAAAATATTGTTTCCCTCTTAATTAACTTGAGAGGAAAAGGACAAAACCTTTATTTTCCTTTGATTTTGCCCAGAAATTTTCTATTTTGTGTATCAATTAAAAGCCTTCAGTTTGCATTATACTTTCAGATTCTGGGAACTCCGACGATGCCATCCTGTGCGTCATTTTGACTGAATTTCAGATGGTCCCCCGAACATATTTTTTTACGTCAGAGGGGAACCGTTGGAGGCTAATGGAGGCCAGCCTTAACGAGAGTGATTGGAAGAGGAGAGGGTCAGAGGAAGGAGAGACCAGAAAAGTGAGAATAACTAGAGAGAGAATCATTTTTCAGCCCATAGTTAGGGACTGAGGAAGTGAAGATAAAGGAAGCTGAGGGAGAGGGCTGAGGGAGAGGGCTGAGATAGAGGGCTGGGTGATCAAGCTGAGAGACAGAGAGAGAAAGAGAGAGAGAGAGAGGGAGGGAGGGCTGGGCTCTCACTGAGCAGGGAGAGGGTAAGTGATGATCATTTTGATGCTACGGAAGGAAATGAATTATTCCTTTCCTGCCTCCCTCTCTGCGATCAGTGTGTGTGATGATTATTGTCTGTGTATTACGGGGAGAGAGTTTTGCACTCCTGCTGCCCCGTCTCATAACCTTGTATATATGTGCTGTCTCTGGACCCGTGAGTGTACACACACACTCACACACACCTCTCTCCCTCCCTCCCTCTCTCTCTCTCTCTCTCTCTCCCAAGTGCACCAGCCCGCGCAGCAAACCAGACGAGGCAGCATTACGAGTTCAGAACTTGCTGGTCCGGCCGTTCCTTCTACGCGTTCACATTAAGACCACAAAAGTCGGACTGTGTGCGACCGACCGGTGACCTGTGTGGGGGTCGGTCCGACCGCAGGAATCGATCAGTCACATCCTACCTGTCGGTCCGACGGAGCGTTATGTCCTCGGGGAGGCGCTCGGGCGGACGGACGGGCGGGAGCGGACGAGCCAGAGGCGCGGCAGAAATCTTGCTGAGGACCTGAGGACGGTTGAGTCCCACGCGCCCAGCAGGAGACGAGGAGGCAGGGAAAGATGATGGCGTGTGAGAGAGAAGAGGACGAGGGCAGATGAGGTTAAGACGATGACGATGGCAATGATGATGAAAAGAAGAAGAGTACAGAAGAAGAGGGAAGGAATACGAGGAGTAAAAAATTAAGAGGAGAAAGGTAAAAGGAGGATGAAGACGAGGAATGAAAAGGAAGGAAGTGAACATAAATAATAAAAAGGAAGAAGAGAAAGAGAGAGAGAGAGAGACTTCCCGGTTCCCATTGTCGGTGGAAAAGTAAAAAGAAAACATCAAAAGAAACGAGAAAAAAAAATCTAAAAAAAAAACTCCCTTCGCCAAATTTCCACAAGACGTCTGATACACGGGCGAGACATGCCCTGTGCACGAGTGTGTGGGAGGAGGCAAACCCATCTTCGTGGGACGTCCTAACCGATGTGTGTTGGGGAGGAGATGATTCCATCCTCCTTCACACGTCCTGTTGATGTTACCTCCCCTCCCCCGTATGTGGGGGAGTATGCAGCCCCCTCCCCTCCTCCCCATCTCCCCTCAAGGAAGGAAGGGACACACACACCCAGTCAGGAGGAGGAGGAGGAGGAGGCGCCTCAGTTGGTGGCTTGAGGATTATGACGGGGTAACCATCAGAGAACAGATCGGGGTGATCAGTACCGCGTCAGCCGTGATGTCCTCCATTTGTTGGTCCTGCTGGTAGGAAGGCCATGGGAGGGTAGACCATGCCATGAGGAACGCCACACGGGGAGACAGAGACAGAGAGAGAGAGAGAGTCCCTCTGCGAGTGCGTGTGGATGTACGTAGTTGGCAGCTTTCATTGTAAAGACAGCGGCCGCCCCGAGGAAGTACTGCCCTCCTGTCGAAGCGATGGCTGGGACCATCTCACGCCCTCCTCGCCAGGATTACCGGCCCTACTTTCTGTCTCATTTAACCTAAGCTTCTGGGCTGGTCTTAACATCCTCTCCCGACCCGCCACATACATCTTTCCTTCTCATTTTTCCTTCCTTTCTTCACCCTCATTTACTCTCCCTTTTTTCTCACCGAGACACGAAATTCCAAGTGATTTAAGACAGAGGGAGGGAGGGAGGGAGGGAGGGAGGGAGCAGGAACGGAGGGTGAAATTGTACTTACCATCTCAACACTTTTTTTTTTTCACTCCTCTTTACTTCTTTCTTTTTCTTCATTGAGAGGTGATAAGGGCGGCAGAGGGTTGAGAAAAGTTCTTCCTTTCTTTATTTTTCTCGTCTTTCTTGATCACGCGCAGGTGTGTCATTGAAGGTCTGGAAATCACGAGGATTTGTGTATGTGATTGGTGTCCTCGGTGTTGTGTGTGTGTGTGTTTCAGTATCCTAATTCTGAAAGAACAAAATGTCCGGTACAGAAAAACACAGATCCCTGTCAGTAGTAGAGACCTTGTGTTCCATAATCTTCTCGATGTATATGTCAGAAGGATAGAGTTGTCTTTGCCACAGAAGATATATAATATATAATATGTCACGTCATAAGGTAATGATCACCACAATCAAACCATTGGGAACTAACCCATCATGTTCCCACTGAGGTCCATAAATTCATACTGACTCCTTAACAATACCTTTCCACACCTGAGTTAGTTTGGTATTACATAGGAATTTAAAAGTGACTCACTAGACTGTCTCAACCTTTTTTGATAATTTTGTACGTTCGACGGAAGCATATGATATCCACTGAGAACCAACGGGGATCGAAGCCTTGTAAATCTTCTTTCTGTAACACTGGTAACACAAGTGCAGAAATACAGAGATGTTATTTGTTTCATTAATCCTACAGTTAGCGATATGTGTCTCTACATTATCCAAGTGTTAATTACGGCGGTAGGATCACAGGCGTTTAATCAAACTTGGTTGTTTGACTAATTAAGTTAGTCTTAATTACGAAAAATTTCTATGATAATGAAGCAGTATATCAAAGCTAGTTTTTTTGTTTTTATTTGCGTATTTTGCTGTTAGTTTGTTATTTTTTGCTTCCATTACAATTGTTTGTGTCTCTGTCCTTATATATTGTTTGATCTTCCACTTTTGTGTATGTCGTTTTTGTCTTTGTTGTATTTTTTTTACCTTTGCCATTTTTTGGTTTTTAATGGTTCTGTAGTTGTTACCGTTGTTGTATGCTACTTTTTATGTTTTTGTTGCTGTTGTTGCAGTTATGTTTGCCTGTCTTTGTCGTCACCCACCTGTGTCGTTTCATGGTAATAAATTCGTCGTCATTATTCTTGTTATAGCCGTTGTGTTAATCGTAAACTTTTCTCTCCTACCACGGCAAACATGGGGAATGAAAAATCTTGTCAAGACAGACACAATACGTTTTCTATAATGGTAAACATATACAGGGATTACAGGAGAACGACAGACGACAGGCCGTCACCTGATGGTCTATGATGAGACCATCTGCGGGAAGACAAAAGAATATTCTAACCTCCTCAGCTACGTACATATGTAGACGGAAGCGGGAGGAGGAGAGACCGAAGCATATGGCTCCTCCCCCACCCACACCCACCGCAGTAGACGGAGGCAAGATAATAGTAACGCAGAACCCGCTCGAGTTCCCCGGAAGCCAAGTAAACACAAGCAGTACACAGTAACAGATCCCAACTAGGCGTGAAGGCAAAGCGATTTGCCCGACTGGCTCGCTGCAAATACCAAAAGATTACCAGATTTTACAGGATTTTGCCGAAACGGATTTTTTTTCCTCTCACAGAAAATCCGTTGTTATCTCCTGTATGTTCATCACAATCACAGTTTCATAACCTTTGCATTTGATAAGATTTATTTTGTGTTTTCTTATAACAAATCGTCCTTTACCTCTGTTATACATGTGCATATCTATGTCTACTTATGTATGTATTTATGTATATATTATATGTAAGTTACATATGTATGCTGGGTTTAATGCTATCAATTGTTAATTGTCATTAAGCCAAAGTCCGTACCATACGTAAAATCATATTAACCTATGATTATGATAATTGTTCCAAAAATGACACACAGAAAAAATAGAAAGATCAAGTCGGCGAATGTTATTGCAAAAATATTTCACTGAAATGTTCACAGAATCAATAGCATTCAGTTTCACAAAGGCTGCTCTCTCTTATCATGGTGAGATGAAGCCAGGTTTGTACTGCTGAAAAAAATAATTCTTTTCATCTGCCTCAGAAAGTTTATACAACATGTTAAACCACGATAACCGCGAGGTACTGAAAGCTTGTTAAATCACAATAACAAAGGTAAATACTCGCGTTAAACCACGATAACAGTGAGGTTATATGCGATTGTTAAACCACGATAACCACGAGAGTTTATACGCCTTGTAAACCACATTAACTACGATAACAAAAAAACAAGTGAAATTGCCTTTTATGGGTACTTGTGAGCGGTCATTCGGACAAGTACACTCCGTTTTTTTCTATTTGGAACTGCGTTCCGTTTGAAAATGGGTCTCTTGGCGTGTTAAAAGCAAGGTTTTACCCCGTAAGCTAAATATATACAGAGCCATTAAGTGAAATGGGATGATCGTCTGGCCAGCCATTAACCTCACCGGCATAACTGTACGAAACAACTTCATAAAAAATGAAAACTTTAAACAATTTCAAATTCCTGTCAACCAGGCTGTCATCGCTTCAGGGAACCAGGGCTTCACCTGCTCGCTGTTTTGCATGAATAATCCAGCTCGTCAGATAATCTATCTATGCATTGATAATAATCCACGTCTTTAGAAAACGAAGAATGTTTTTATATTGAAGGATAGACGGCGTCTCCAAAATATACAGGAATCTACTTATGATAATGTTTAACAGGAAATAGTAACTTTAATCCAGTCGTCCTAAACTCAGGGAACGTCTCTCTCAAAAGAAAAAAAAGAAAGAAATCAGTACACAATAATGAACTTCAGACGATGCCACAGTGAGAAGACCTTCATCACCAGGGCGTCCAGATATCTTCAGCAGGACCGCCCACCCACCAAGGGGAAATGGGGAACAGGGGCAAAATCCCTGGAGCTCATGGCCTCCAAGGAGGGGGGGGGGGAGTCTTAGACCTCTTGGGAGGGGGGGGGCCCTTAGGCCTCTGGGGAAGCCTTAATCCTGGGGGGGAGGGGACCCGGACGAGGGGAGATGAAATCTAAAAAGACTAATGAAGTGACCGAACAACAGGAAATGTAAGATGTAAACAAATTTTGTGGAGATTATCTTTTTCATAACTGTCTTTCTCCCACTAGGGTCCACTCCCCCCCCCCACCTCACGTCCTCAGGGACGGCCTAAGGGGGAGGGGGGCCATAAAATGCCAACCTCTCCCAAGGGCCCGCGTCAAGGGCTGACGCGGGCCCTGATCATCAACAGAAACAAGAAATATGATCAGAACTAAACTCTGCTGGGGCAGGAGGACTGTGGCGAACGCACACCCACACCCACACACACTCACAGGTTTTCCTCCTGCTGGAGGGAGCGAATTTTCCTACAGACCAACAAAGAACCTCCACCACCAGCACTACCATCACCAGCAGGAGTGGCCAGGAGGGCTCCTCCAAACAGAGCCTTCCGGCTGTGCACGGGGAGACCACAGAACGCCCCCGGCCACAAAATATCTCCCAGAAGGATTTCGCCCCAGCCAAAGCGGATTACTCTATATCTTTGTTGTGGTGCGAGGGCCATGGCGTAGCGGTAGGAGGGAGTGGAGGATTACCTCTACCAGTTACTTCTACTGCTCCTCCTACTTCTACTGTTACTACACCTACTCCTACTCCTACTACTGCTACTGCTGCTGACAGGGCGGCAGAGGTCGCTGCAGGAGCAGGAGACTGGGGAGAAAGCTGGGTGATGAGTCATGGCCTCCTGGTTGATCAAGTAGAAAACCTAGTATCGTTGGGTGCCCGGATATTCATTAGGAAGTCATTTGAATACTCTCTCTCTCTCTCTCTCTCTCTCTCTCTCTCTATCTATCTATCTATCTATCTATCTATCTATCTATCTCTCAATATCGTCCTAAGTAATTGTATGTAAGTGCCTTCTCTCTCTTTACATATATATAAATACATGAATCATTAACCTCGAAGGAGATTGCAGTATGTAATCACACGTAAAAGATAATAAGTCAGTCTAGCTCCGTGTGATAACACATGATGAACAAGAGTCGTGTAAAATTCAAGGCAAACATCGCCTGTAGAGCCTGGCTCTGGCCCCAGCAGCCATAAAGTGCAGCGCTAACACTATCAGCTATAGAGTGTAGCTCTAGAAGGAGCAGCTAGAACAAGAGAATAAGAGAGTCGAGCTAACTCCCTGAAAGTAAGATATTTGGGCACTTCCCAGGCTCAGGGCTGGAGACAATGGCAGAATACAGAAGGAGTTGGTACATTAGGGTCAGTCCCACGTTGGTTTAGATATGCATTTGGATCTTCTTGCTTATCCACCCCTTGGCTGGTTTATTTTCTGTTTTAGGAATGGAGTTTGAGTTGCTTGCGTTGTCTGGGAGTAAACCACTTTCGTTGATTCGCTGGCTCATTGCGATCAGAAAGTACTGGTGGGAGGAGTCTCACAGGTTGCGACCAATCACCGTCAACGTGCCAATTCAACCCTTCATTTAGCATCAAGGAGCCAGCTTACTCCTCCAATCAGCTTCATTGCCAATCAGCCAATCAGCGTCAAGGTGTTTTCTTACCACAAACAAACAAAGAATTACGAAGATAACTGATGAGTCGGTAATCAATAACACGACAAACAATCACCTCACCAACAAACAACAAAGAAGTCATCTCCCCAGCAAAAAAAAAAAAACACCTCCCCAGCAGAGGAGGAAACCAACAGTAAAGGAACCATGAAAGCGATAGCAAACTGCCTGAGATACTGGCCCCTGGGAAGTACGGCAAGTGCTGAAGAACTTTTCATGACTTGACGTGAACTGTTCTCATGCTGACCGCGTTTCCGGCAGCACCACAAGAGAGGTTAAACCATCTTGAGTACGACCCTTGGGCATATCGGTACGACCCTGAACATAAAGGTCGTACCGCAGTACACAAGTGTCACTTCGTTCTGACATGCTCGAGGGTCGTACCGTCGTGCTGTAGGAGGGTCGTATGTCGTGCTTTAGGGTCATACCTTTGTGCTAAAGCGTCGTAAAGTCGTGCTCTGTAGGTGTGCGTGTGTGTATGTGTGTGAGAGAGAGAGAGAGAGCGAGCTGTCGATCCGTAGGTTCGACTTGATCTCAGTGTTGTCAGCCAGCCTTCGTGCTTGACGGGGACTCACGCGCGTGTCGCCCCTAATGGCGTTCCGTCACTCCTGATGAACGATTTATTCACAATATCGGACGGCGGTGAACGTGGGGGATGGATAGAAATCTCACCAATTTCTCATTAGCTTCATAACATCATCTCCGATGCACCGGGCGGGGTCTACAGATTGCTTTATGTATCGCTTTGAGAACTCAGCAGGTCACAAACACCAGTTCTTAGACGACAAAATGATTATTCACTATTCTCGATGCCATTGCCTCGTGCCTCTGGTACTTCTGACTGTTGGTGCCGGGATCTGGCATTTATATTCTCCCCATCCTGAACCGAAAGTCTGTCTCTTCACATAACCTCTCGGCCCTTCTTCTACTTCCTCTAAGTCTCACATAGAATTCGTTTTCCTTAAGTGAGAGAGCCAACAGATATAACTGCTTTGTTAAGATTCTCAAGAAAATGAACCGTAAATGTTTAGAAGCGGAAAATATCAAAAATCAGCAAACAGCAGTTGTATCAAGACTCCCACATCAGCCTCTCCAACTTGGTGGGAGGAAAATTTTACCTTTATGGTAAGTGGCAGCCATTGCACCCCCGAGGTTGAGGCACGGGGTAATCTGTTTGCTGTGGCTCAGCTTCACCTTCACAAACCGCTGATGAAATGGGGTGTGATAGTGCCTGGCCCCAGACGCAAAATATACGAACTCTTTCCCGCCCAGCTAATAATGCCTTTGGCTTTGTTGAAGACCCCGGGAAACTTTGGCATTAAGGAGATCTTGCAGACCCGCGTTTTTCCGTCTGGTGCAGGGGAATATTGGATCATCTGGTGGACGTTTACTCTCACACTGATGAAAGTTCTTTAAAGGCTCTTCGCCTGGTGCAGGTTACCACTTGCCAATGTTTTGATTAAGTTATCGTGAAAACGATGGATGGTTATTTCTAGGTTATATATTTTTTTCACGTTAGTCTTCTGACGTGTTTATTTAGTGATAGATTCATCCTAACAGCCTTTGGTAACATTAGTCTATATCTATCTGTCTATCAGTCTGTCAGTCTATAATCGTTAACCCCATTCCCAAATTTCGTGAAGTGAGTCAGGAACATACAGCCTGGGAAATCATTCACAAACCTTCTCAACCCCTTGACAAGTAGGTTAAAGTGAATCTTGAACTGCCACACGTACAAAAGCAGTTCTTATTTTTTGATATTCGTACACTAAGATTCGTCGAGCAAGGCCTTCATCTGCATAAACATAATCTCACAGCAAAAATCATAAAAACCCAACAGGAGGAAACTGGAATATTGTTGTTTGCTTTTAGAAGTACTGTACCATATGCTGGGTCCGTCCCATTCTGCCTTTGGGTCCCTTGTGTTCACCCCTACTGGCGCCAGATCCTCACCCTTGCCCAGCTGTTCCCTTCACCTCACCAACCCCCCAGAGACATGTGTAGAGTTGGGGTTGGTTCCTCTCTTCACCTTACGGTCATTCCAAAGTTCTCACTCTAGTTCCAGGGAGGATACGAATGTTATTGGAGTGAAGAATGGTCAGTTCTTAAAAAGAACTTACAAATTGATTATGTGATCACTAATCAAACTCTATATCTTCTTCCACTATCATATACATATTCTTATTGCTTACCAAAATCTGATGAACGAGAGGGGAAACCAAATACTCATACCTGTAGGCAGATACGTCCATATTTTGCGTCACCCCGAACGAATTAAGTCGCTTATAACGTTGCAGCCGCTACGCTCTTCGCTAACTGCTTCCTGTAAAAATGAATTCCACAATCCCGAACGCCATGACGGGAAAGAACATAAACTCCGCTCGATGCGAGGCAAAATGGTACTTGCAAATGGTAGTCTCCCGGTCTTTTCCAGCGATTGTGGAGTGAGCTGGTACGGATAACAGAGCCGGGGCGAGGGGCTCTCTGGTCTCCACGGCTCTTGCGAAGTGACTTCGGAAGAAGAACACGAGGCTGTCATGAGACGATCTTTGTACTTCAGGTTCCTGCAGATGAGTTCGCTATGAGCATTAGGCAGTCGAAGTGATACTGCGGTCTCTTGTTCTTCGAGCACTTATGGAGAGAGTTCAGTGTGGAGGGGAAAAAAAGGGAGCAGAAGTGAAGTAAAGCAAAGTGTGTAATCGGTACGTGCTGTATAGTGTACGTGCTACAGCCTTGACGAAGGGACACTTGGAGTTGGACGAGGCGAGGAGTTGCGTCTCGTGTCTGATCTAATTACTCAAGGCGCGAGTGGAGACAGGAACACTGCACGCGAGGAGAGGATTCCCTTACACGGATATTGGCTTTGGGGGAGCTGGTCACAGTTTTGTAACCTTGACCCCTTGAGCACGACGGTACGACCCTTAGATATAACGACATTGGTCCATACCTTTCGACGGATGATTCTTTTGTTCTTTTGTTCTTCAGCTGAACTAGCAAGATTCCAAATCTCCCGATATGTATTGCTGTTCGCCCCAGACCCGAGCAAGGGTGCAGTTAATAATGTATGGAAGTTTTGCTTTGAACATCTTTTAACAATGTTGGGACCAATATAGTCTGACTCTAGTGGAGTTTTTTGCCGAAATCACCGACAAGTAAAAGTTTTGTGCTTCGTCTCAAGTGACAGTAACGGTTGGGGGGCGAGGGTCAGTGGCAGTTAGGAGTGGAAGTGATAGCGGGATGGGCCATGGCTGCAGGTTGCGTACCTTCCAGAAAAAAAAAAAGGATCGAGGATCCTACTATTATCATTGTTGTTATTATCATTATCATTAGTATTATCATTAATATTGTTGTTATTATTTCTATTATTGTTATCATTATTATTATCATATGCAATATTGTTATTATTATTATTATTATTATTATTATTATTATTATTATTATTATTATTTTATAATAATTATTATTATCATTATTATTATTATTATTATTAATATTATTATTGTTATTATTATCATTATTATTATCATTATTGTTATTATTATTACTATCATTATTCAGCATCATCGTTATTGTCCTCGTTATTATCATCTACCTTTATTATTATCATAATCATCCTCATTTAATTCTTCTGATGTTTTGTTATGATTCTTCTTGCTTCGGTTCCTCTTCATGCCGCCTCCGCGTCGTCTCTGTATCTCGGGCAGTCCGGCCCGCTGATAATTTTCCTGACAAAATCTCTGGTTCGTCGAAATTTGCAAAGATTTGCATTTTGTATGTCGGGCAGCGGGGAGCAGATGTTCCCCCAACAGTCTGGTAGGTTGGCGTTTGATGTTTGGTTGTCCTTAGATGATGTTTTCTGACGACAGTCTGTTGGTACGATGTTACTGTATAGTGTGACAGAAACGTATGACATCATCCCATAGTGTGACATCGACCTGCAGTATGGCTTAATGCTATAGTGAGACATCACCTAACAGCACATCATACGGCAGGACATCATCCTTCAGAGTGTCATCATCCCACAACGTGATATCATTTTACTCCATGACATTATGCAACACCGTGACATCACCTTACAGGGTGACGTTACCTCGCAACATAGCACATCATTCTACATCATACCGCTCTACGCTGTGATATCATCCTACACCATGGCATCATACTGAGACCGTGCCATCATCCTGAGACCGTAACCTCAGTGTAAGATCATCCCAGCCAGCAGCTAGGAAGGTGCTGAGTATCATCACCATGAGGGAGGCAGGCAGGGGGCTGGGTGGGTGGCTAGGTGGCTGGCGTGTTTCTCAGCTGTTTGTCATGATGAGAGAGAGAGAGAGAGAGAGAGAGAGAGAGAGAGAGAGAGAGAGAGAGAGAGAGAGAGAGAGGGGGGGGGG
>JAYMFT010191788.1:0-11842 GCA_038088735.1 Panulirus argus
CCTCAATCTCTCTCTCTCTCTCTCTCTCTCTCTCTCTCTCTCTCTCTCTCTCTCTCCCATCCCTTCCCCCTCCACCCACCCCACCATCCTAATTGACACACTCCCAACACTCCCAGGAGCGACAATATTGATACATCAATGAAATTCACGGCCGTAAGCTTGCTCATAACAAGATGCCGAGCTAATAGATGCGGAGCGGCGAGAGAGAAAGATAGGAAGGGGGAGAGACGGAGGAGAGAAAGAGGAAGCGAGAGGAATGGAAATAAGAAGCGTGAAAAGGAAGGAAAATAAAGGAAGAGATGGGACGAAAATAATAGGAGGAGGAATGTGATAGGGGAAAAAATAGAGAGACCAGGAGTAAAGTTTGAGGAAGGCGGGACGAGGGAGAGAGAGAGAGAGAGAGAGAGAGAGAGAGAGAGGTGAATGGAGAGGACACAGGAAAAGAGGGAGGAGAGGAATGCGTGTATGGGGAGGCGTCCAACATCAGAGTCGGCTCACCCTTCATTATCATACTCCCAAACACAGTAATCCCACTGAATATTCATTCATCACACTTTATGAAACTTGGGACGATACCTCAAGACCTCCCCACTTAATATTCATCAAAATCTGGATCACAAGTCATATAAACCTCATCTTAGTTATCACAGCCTCCGACCCCAGAGTTTTTTTTTTTTTTTTTTTTTAGACTCCTACGGTTGGCATATATGAGTATTTAGGGCAGTAACGTCCGCGATGCATTTATCTTAAGTGTCTGAAACATACAGCTATCCATATACATGCAGACTCATGCAGGGACAGGACCTCTGTGGCTTTGACCTTCCTTGACTTTAAAGCAAGACAGAATACGATCATCAAAAATGCCTGGGCGGCGGACGCGTCTCGTTCTTGCAGGCTTCCTGTGTGAGGATCGTCAGGCTTTACGTTTCTACGGGGTCGCCCACCTGCACCTTCCAGTCCCTCACCCGCGGCGTCCACAGGGGTCATAAAAATGGGACCTTTGTGCTTCCTCATCCTTAGTAATGCCACTATGACTGACGCTCCTGCTACATGAAGTACGTCACACTCCAGAACACAGCCCATCACCCTCTTCTCAACAACCCTTCAAGAGCTCCTTCAACCGCATCCAGATAGGACCCGGCCCAAAACACGTCTCCGTCAACCAAAACCATGACTGTGATTATGTACGACATCCTCACTACCAACCATCCCCCCAGCTCCTAAAGCTTTTTTTTTTTCTTCGTGGTGACGTCGTGTATAGAAAGTTGAAAAGAAACTTGACGCGACGTGTCAGCTCAACTACCTTGGGGTAGTCTACAGGCGAATGGATGGTATGGATGTCTACGCCAACAGCTGACTAGGTTCTGGTGGAATTTAATCGAAATCTTTGTAACAATGTTGCACGCGATCGACTTTCTCACTAACCTTTGGATGAGTAGCTACTATGTATCACGAAAGGTTACAGGAGGGTGGGGCAAAGTCATGCCAATGTGTCTCTCCACAAGGAGGCTGACACATAACACATTCCTTAAGAGTTGCTCCGTGGAGGCTGGTGGTAAGGTGATTATTTAATTGCCAGACGATATCAAAGGACTTTAACAGTTAATCCTTTGACCATGACTGACTGTAGGATCCTTGAGCTTGACGGTACAACCCTTAGGAAAGATGGCCTGACGTTTGACCTGATCCTCGCAGCCAGCATATTGGCTAAGGATCGGATTACAATCCATCCAAATCTCGTGGTTTTCAAATGGTCTTCACACGTGGTAACTTCAAATGTGAAGCGAGATGAAACGGGTAATATTGTAATGCACGCATCTCACTGTACTGAGGGTAGGGTCACTATTACCTTGTAAATAAAAATTTTGAATTTAAGTAAGATACTTTCGTCTATACATATCGTGTAAGAAATTAACCCAAGTTTTTTCCACCTGCACATTAAGAGGATACTACTGGGCATCTCTTTTTTTTTCTGCGTCTATAATCTCTTCTCTGAACTGATCGAGAACTTCTCATCCTCTAAACACGTTCCAAGAAAGTAGTTCCATTATCGAGACATCTCAGCATAGCGACCTGATATAACACCTTCATTCCGAGATTTTTCAGTATGCTTCTATCACATTACATTGTCTGCTAGATCAAAGCAAGGAAAGAGAGAAAAAGAAAATCATGCAGGGAGATGCAGTGAGGAGGGAGACACGGAAATACGGGGCATCTGTGAGTACCTTACAAGACTGACCCACGAGGCACGGCTTGTGCGAGGCGCTCTCAAAAACGAGAATGACCACCTAAAAAATAATTTTCCAGGACAACAGGCACGAAAAGCGAGAGACAGGAGAAGTTCTGGGAGAAAAGTTGAGAGGGGAAGGAGGGAAGAGAGGAGTGGGAGCCCAAATGTAAAGCTGTGAAAAGGAGTGGTGTGTGAGCAAGCTGCGAGGGGAAAATCCCTGCAAAGTTATCTCAGAATCGGTGAACTTCTGGACGAAAGTTGAGGGAGTGAAGAATCGCCAGTGAAATCCAGGGGGAAAGTTCCATAGGAGGGCTCAGGTAGAAAGCCCTGACCCCAAGTTCATCAGGGACACTTTGATGAAAGCCGAACAAGAGAACCATAATGCGAGTTGGGCAAGAATGCTACGAGCCAAGTCCCGAAAAAGAACGGCGAAATGCCTCTGGAATACACAAACACAGACACATATACTTGTGTGTGTGTGTGTGTGTGTGTGTGTGTGTGTGTGTGTGTATATATTCATGCACGTACACAAATGTAAATGTATGTTTTTGTGTGCGTAGTTGAATGCAAATGTATTTCCATGTATATATGCATATGTGTATATGTATGTAGATGTAGAGGACTCATGGAAGAGAAAGAGAAACATGCGTTATATTTTTGCGTCAACGGGGATTGGACATTTAAATGTCCCGTTGGTGTTATGGACAATGTAGTGAAACAGCAAACAGATACACAGTTAAATTGATCGATACTTTTTAAGAGTATGTTTACTTATTTGATTATGAGTATTTACTACGAGATTTTGCCAAAAGGTAGGGCTGACGCGTAGCATTCACCGCAGGAAAGTCTTGACTAACGAAGAGCAACTCGTGTGAGTTACGTGCTGTCAAATTTTACGCGTGAGATGAAGAGATTGTACGGTTGTGGACTCCCTGTTAGCAGCGTACGTGTGGGTGAGGCAGGTAGAAAAGACAGCAATACTGTTCGAGGGAATGGCCCTTGAGAGCCAGAAAGAGAGAGAAAAAAGAAAGAAAGAGAGGAAGAAGTGCCTCATTTAGTTTTTGTCGGCTCGATCTTCGCCACTTGTTTTTCACTGAGCGTCTGTCGCTACGTGTTGTGGACTCCTCAGCTTATACTTCCTCCTCCTCGTTACCTCACTGTCTCTCGTCTCGCCTTTTTTTTCCATATATATATATATATATATATATATAGGTATCATTATGTCTGTTTACCGTCTGGCGGTGATGGGTCTCTCCTGTGTTTATGTCTGGTGATAATTTCTTCTCAGTTCTTCATCTCTTTTTTAACATTTCACGTTGATGATGGTTCGTTCAGGATGTTTGACGAGGAAGGACACTGAGGGAAAGGGATTATTTAATCTATTGTAGATATAACTGACGAACACTTAAAAAAACTATCATTGATTTTAGGTCGTTTGACATCTCTCCATCTGTCTCGTACAGCCACAAACTTACATGTGCTTTATTTTCATTAAGAGTTCACTGAGATTTCTACATGTTGTGTTGTTCCTGCGTGTCAGATTACCACACGAGGGCGTTGAACCACCTCAGTCATACCACATCGTCCTCAATCCCTTGTACGCAGTGGTTGGACCATTGAGGACGAGGTCATGACCCTTTAACACGCCGGTACGGCCCAAGGGCATGATGATGGTTTATCTGACCGTGCGTTTAATATCAGGTCAAAGCCAAGGTCATCATAACCAAACCAAGAGCGATAAAGTTGTGCTCAGGGGTCGCCTGTCATACTCAGGGGTTCACTATCAACCTTCACATCGAATGCAAGTTTTTCTGTATATGCCTCTGGTTGGAGCAAATGGGATATGACCCCATTATATCGGTGCAATGGAAAGGTTATTCAGATCCGTTTGGACATCTTCCAGAGAATCGGCCTTTTCATCACATGCATAACCCGCGGTAGAAGTGATTTTCCGAAGTCAAATAAACACTTTAAAGACTTTTTCTTTTTTTTTTACATTCAAATGATCTCTTTCCTGGTGACTCTCCTCCAGATCGTGGGTCCGGCGTTGCCTCACCCTTGTCTTTTATAGCTCCACGTCCTAACCAAACTGCTCTTGGCGAACTTCTCCCATCAGCATTGTTATTGAAATCCACCGATCTTTGCCTCACCTGCCAAAACCCGCCCGAGGCAAGCACGTAACGCCCATGCCTCTCCCGTCCTTCAGAGTTCGTCTCAGGTTTTTCAGAAGCGTCTGGGACATCCCATGTGCGTCTAGAATGGAGATACTCTTTTTCCTACTCTACATGTTCTCGATGGTACGTTTCTGGAGACTAAGTCTTTCTCTCCTGAGTCCGCCCGCTTCACGGACTTAAGTTAAAGGTTCTCTTATGAGAACAACTTAGATTCTTTGAAATTAGTCATCTGTTTAGAGGTTATCTAATTTCTTTGAACTCAACCAGCTGCTGTGGACCGTGTTGGCTTACGTAAACTTTCCTAATTTTTTCGTCCTATTCCAATATTTTCATTGCGAGTCAGCTGTTTTGGCCCTAAAAGTTCCCCTGTCATCATAGAAGCTGCCCAGGAAGTCTTTCCAAGGTTT
Organism: Panulirus argus; assembly: GCA_038088735.1. Lineage (NCBI taxonomy): Eukaryota > Metazoa > Arthropoda > Malacostraca > Decapoda > Palinuridae > Panulirus > Panulirus argus. Next base: position 4,812 of record JAYMFT010191788.1, read on the forward strand.
CACTACCTTCTATTTTAAACTCGGGAGCTACACCAGAATTTAACACACACACACACGCACACACACACACACACACACACACACACACACAGAACCATTCCAATATCCTATAGATCTCTCCTGTACTATGTACACATATATTCAAACCCAGCAGCATCCCACTCACTTGACGAATCACTCCTGCAGATACTCGCTTTACTGCCACTTTTTTTTTTATTCCAAAACAACACCGAGCGAGCAAGTTTCTTTCCATTGAATTTTCTCTGTAAATTCCCGGGAACTCCATTCCCTCCTGGCTGAGTCAGCGTTCGCCGGTCCCGAGCATTTGTAAGTTGATTTACAAAAGTTTACATTTTCTTTTTCCAGGCGAACCACGTCGCAGCCCACCACACCAGCCACGTTTCAGTCACGCCTGGTAAACCCCGCAGTTCTGCTGTTTTGATTTGTGTGCTTCTTATGGTTGTTGTTGCTGCTGCTGCTGCTGTTGGTGAGGGTGAAGGCGGTAGTACGGTGATGGTGGTGGTACGGTAATGATAGTGGTAGTGGTGGTGACGCCAGTAGTGGTAGTATCAAACGATTGTTTATGATGGTGACGGTTTGGGTGGTGTCATTAGAGCAAAGCGGATTGGTATTATATTTTCTCCTCCCAACTCTGGTCTCTGTCTCCTGTTTTAAATCCATATCCTCTTTTCTCATTTATACCTGCCGTCATCAATCCTTCCTCACCCCCACAAACACCGCTGGCGTGGGCGACAGACAAGTTCGGACAAACCAGGATCAAGTAAAGCCCTTAGCCCCGGGGGATTTCCCATATTCCTATCGGTGGCTCGTTTGACCTCTGGAGATTTCTGCCTCTGGACGTACTGCAGGGATGAGCACTTGGTCTACTGGAGCCAAATCAAATACCAAGTTGGCTGTGCGGGTGAGAACCAAAAGAGTCCGTGAAATGTTTATATTCTTTAGGCTGGCATGTTCTAGGAGTGTGAACTATTGACTATATCTTTGCTTTCTTGAGACAAAAACGGATATGCGGGTTTATGAATAAGAAATCTTATTGAAAATAGGAAGGAAGATTTTTTCCCTTAAGTCCTGTGGACAGGATTTGCTAAGATTCTTATCTTTTCTCGAAAACATCCTAAGATTCCCATTGCCCCTCATGAGTCGTATACATGCTAAGAGAGTGAGCAGTCTCAGAATTATCTTTAGCACCCAAAATATACATCAATGTCCATGGCACTTGGTCGGCCTAAAGGCTAAATGATCAACCAACCAACTGAATAATCAACTCATCACTCCCTTGCCCGGCCTGAAGTTGATGAAGGATCTGCAGTTCGCCGCTGTGGAATATCGCTGCGTGACGACAGCTCAGACTGTAGCTTTTTGCCGTGATTGTTGAAGCTCTTTTTAGGAGTTCGTCTTTGCAGGAAAATCAACATTAGGGAGTCAAGGGTCATCAGGATATGTGGTGAGGAAGAGGGCAACCGACCGACGAAGCCGGAGGAAAGGGGGCGGGTGGAAAGGTTGATTACAGGTGGAGTGCAGAGGGGAGGGAATGGCGTGTGGAGGGGGGGAGAGGTGAGGGTCATAGGTCAGCGTGGCTGTTCCATAGTGCACACCGCTCACAATTTTCATTTCCTGTCTCGGGAGTGTGAGGTTACCCCCTCGTTCCTACCTCCAGCCGACACCTGCCTGGAGCTTCCATGCTCGGTGAAAGTAGGAAGTGTGTGTGTGTATGTGTGTGTTCGTTGTGAGGATCATTTTTTCGTTCAGGGGAGACACCTCTCAGATTCCAGAGAGCCTTATTCCACCGGCGATCCCGCAGCATTTGAGGACCGAAATTGGGGAGGGGGAGTTAATTTTGGTCCAACCATCAGGAGGGAGTTGCTGGTGGTTGAGGTGGAGGACCTCGTGGGTTGTGGGAATTCGGGGAGAGGCGAGAGGCCAAGGGTCATTCGCTCCATAACGCACGGTGTCATGAGAATATCCCGAGCAACAGCGGGTGCTCAGGTCGTCCCTCTAACCCCCAACATCCGCCTTCCTCCAACTCTTCCAGGATAATTCTTACCTAATTAGCCACTCACGAATGCTCCACACGTCCTAGTATAGATATACGAAGCGATTCTGTCGGTGTGCATTAAGAGCTTATGGCAAGGGGTAGTTCGGGGCAAATATAGAGCCCAAGATGGGTACAGTGCATCGACACAGGATGGTGACAGGTGGCCCAGGCTTTCTTATCTTACTGTTGTTCCTCATAATGAGTTTTTCTATGTATGTTTCTTCAGCCTCTCATTATCCTAAAGGAATCTATTCCCTCGGGAACCATAAATGTAGATTTGTTTGCGATTTTGTTGGGTAATCAGATTCGTCCATACAAATCTTCCCTCATGGGTCGCATTCGGGCAACTTCGTCTGCAATGAGATATGCTTTCTTATGTTGTAGGATAGTTTATGTCGTGGACAGATGTGCATTCATAAACCAGCGATATAATTAACCTCTGGGTCACTTGTGTGTGTGTGTGTGTGATTATCATTTCTATGTTACGGAAAGAGAGTTTTACACTCGTGCTCACCATTTTCTGAACATGTTTTACATGTACAATATCTTTACTCCTACACACACACACACACACACACACACACACACACACACACACACACACACACACACACCAGCCACAGCCAGATATCCATTTATCGACAAACTCCAAGGGAAGGATGAACACCCGGGTTGGGTGTGGGCCGAATGACGAGCCCAAGATTTGACTTTCAGACCTCTTGGATCAACAATCATTAATTATCTATTTTCTTAGCGTTTTCCTCAGTATGTCAGTTTAAATCAATGGCTTCCCTCATTGCCTGGAAGCCTCATCTATGTACATCACTGTGAAGACCCAGAGGGTTTACAAGAGCCTTTAGAATTCATAACATAAATAAGAAATCGTGTAGCAAATCGACCAATGAAAACAGGCTTTAAGTTCTGCTTAGAAGCCACTCTAGATGCACTGTTTCATATGTTACCATCTGTTCTAACGCCTCATTTTGAGACCCTCATGAAATGCACGACCTCAGCCCAAGGCCCTCAAAACCCAGTGCTGTTCGTCCGGACGAACCCCCAGCCCGAGAAACGTTTAGGCGGTGGATCGCCCCTGTGCCACGGCGCCCCCAGCTGTGTGTCAGACGGAGAACAGGTTGTAGAAAAACACACAACTCAGCGACTCCCGTGAAGAATAGCGTTTTGTCTCGCAATACGTGGTTTACCTGTGACCCGAGAGCCTCTAATGTTTGTTGAACGTGATCAAATTATGGTGTACGTCTTGCTGTGATGTTATTGGTGCTGGCGGTTGTCGTGGCGGTGGTGGTGTCTGGTATTGGTGGTAGAGGGGTGTGTTGTGGTGGTTTGGGGAGTATCATTTCTGCCGTTAGTGGCGGTGAAGTTGGAGACTTGTTTCTGGTAATCATTTATAAAAAAAAAAAAATTTTTTGTGACAGTGGTGGTGTTTGTAGTGCTGGGGGAGTGGCGGTAGCGTTGGTGACGGTGCCGGTGTAGGAAAGGTGACGGTAGTGTGAGGTAGTTGTGATGTTGGGTGAGCCACAGGTACTAATAACAGTGTCAATGGTAACCAGGTACTAGTGCAAGTGGTGATTACTCTGTACTTCTGGTGTTTATGACTTTATACATAACAAGAGTAATGGTAGTGAGTGCCATGGTTATGGTGCCCTCATTATGGGAAGTTCTCGTATGGCAATTTATGGTATTGTTGTTGCAGAGTGAGAAATGGTCAAAGTAAACTTGTTCTCCCCCTTGCTGCAGGATCCAGTGGGTGTAGTTGTTACACAGTGGCCCTACGACAAAAACCGGAGCTCCCTCAGTGGGTGTAGTGGTTCTACAGTGGTTACGGGGGCAGGGGCTATGAGACAAGTCGAGAAACCCAGAGAGGGTGGTGGGGAAGGCCTCGTGAGAAGCGCAGACGAGGCGGCCTGACCCGTGTCTGACCCCCGAGCCCGTCTTCCGCCCCCGGCAGCCACGGTAGGGGGGTGAGGTCAGCTGTGGTGGGGGGGTTACGTTTGCTGTGGTGGAAGGTAAGGTCGTGACTTCTTAACTACCCCCTTCCCACCGCTCTGCGTAAACTCCCAAAAGTTTTCTTTCCCCCCCCCCCAGACCCCACCACTCTCGCCTCATTATCATAACCCAAACTCCCAACACAATCGCTCCCATCCCCTCCCTATTCCCCATTACTCATCCTTCTAAACCCACAGCTATGGTACCTGCTCCTAACACCTCATATTTTCTGGACTCTACCTCCATAACTTCCCCTGGTTTCCCCAACCTCTTCCTCCCAAGCTTCCTCCTATCCACTCTCCTCCTCCTCTTCCTCCACCTTCTCCAGCCAATCCCTACGGTCCAACTACACCCGACACTAATCCTCGTCACCTGCAGGTGTAAGAGGGAGTCCCGAGACTTACCTGTAATTACAGCATTGTGGTTTATGACGTAAGCCAGGTAAGGCCCCAGGAATAATGACTTCATAACCGAGTAATCTCCTTGGCTTACGCCGTCACGCAACTCTTGTAAGCCTCTTCGGGTATGAGAGCACGCGAGCGGTGTTAGACCAGTGCGACACGCAGACCGGTTGAGGGTCATGAGTCATGGCATCACGTCAGGTAGGTCATAACATCAGGCAAGCCAAGCAAACCTTGATGCTAATGACGACACGCAAGTCCAATGGCATTGATGTCGCAGGGGATGATAAAGCTTCAGGGGGACTTGACATCACACAATCCAAGTACATCTTGTGTGTTATGCTGTTATAGAGGCCACGTTACCAGTGAGAGTTATGATCTCACGCAAGCCTGTAGCTGTTGCAGGTTAATGTTATGGAAGCCAAGTGAACCTTGAGTACTAAACTGTCAGGAAAGCCATGTAAACTTACATGGTTTTACGATGTTCCGCAAGCCATCAGTACCTGGGGCTTTATGAAGATATTAACGGAAGCCACTCAGACCTCCTTGATTGGGATATTAACGAGAGGATGCAAGCCCCGGGTGCTAAAGCTCCCTTCAGTGTTCCAGATTTTTGCTTCCTGGACATGTTTCCAAGTCAACTGGTTTTTCTTGGATGTGTCGTGGACACATAATGATGTTTTATCCAGCAGAAAGCACCATCGCTTGGTAGCCACTCAGAACCAGTACTCAAAAGACCAAGGAGGACCGGTGCTTGAGAACTGAATGTTATGTATGCATTCTATTCCCTAAAGGTCTATTCCTTGTCTCCAGTTCTTCTATTATGTTTTCCTTTTCCTTTTTAAAGATTTAGCATTGCTGCGTAACACATCTCCCTGGTGTCACCTTTTACCCAAACCTCTTATTCTATTCTTTCATTGTATCCGGTCTTTCGTCTCTGAAATTCATGGCTTCCCTCACTATTGTTCATCAGCTCTGGCATTTTGTCCCCCTCTATTCTTCTTCACTTTCTACTTTACAAAATGCTTCTTTATGCTCTTTTCTATACACTCATCCGTTTCTCTTAACGTCTTTTCTTTCATATCGAGTCAATTCAACATTTGCGCGCTACCTCGTCTTTAAATAAACACTGTTAATACAAAATTATATCCTGTCATCCTTGGGTCGTCTGATTGCTATCTTTGCTTCCCTTAACTCCCAGTCATGAGATTTTTCTTTTAACACTATATATCAAGCTTCTCGCTTTCTCATCTTCCCCTTGAAATTAATTTTCGTATTTTCGGAGCAGCTAAAGCTTCCTGCTGCCTCACTGAGGTATGACCCTCTTTCTTTGATATTACGAGAGCCTCTGGGAAAGCTTTACCTGATCCCTCAGTAGGAATGTGTCTGGGTGCGTGTGGAGAGTGAGAGACATGGAGGAAGAAGGACAAACGAGAGGGAAGAAGAAACAGACAGATTTAAGATGTAATAGGGATAGGTGAAAGACAAAGGCTTGAGCTTATGTGGAAAATGAGGAAGAATAAAGAAAATAATGGCATAAGTAAGAAAAGTAAGGCTGTTTTTTTCCAGTCATCCCCATCGCGACTCATCTCCAAAATCCCTCTCAGGGATATCAACCAAACACTTCTGAAATCCATCTAAGAACACCCCTTACAGCCGTATGATCCCCTTCAGGGGCGCATCATGACTCCCCAAACCTCCTCAGTATCACCTAAATCAAAACAAAATACATTACACAGTTTTCCTTCCAACAATACCCACTCACAAAACTCCTTGTTTGTTTATTTGTCACGCTGGACACGAAAATTATGCACCATTTCCAAAAATACTTACCTCCTCACCCTTTAATAAAACCGCCCACACAATAGGAACATAAACAGAACTTTTGAAAACTATCGTGACGTTAGTTGGTGTACATAATTTCCAAGGAAATATGCAATAAAAAGGAATCTATGACTAATGGAACACTTGGCAACTATTGTGTTTGATAAGAGCAGAAATCACTTCTTTTTGCATATTTCAGGAAGTTTCGTTACTATTGACCTAATCCACTGGAACCCGTCCAGCGATTGTATAAAGCAGCTGTGACATTTGTACCGACAAAATAACATGGTTCAGTATATTACACGCAATCTAGATGCAGGATTCATATTGCCCTCAGGTTGCCACAGATGCCTGCTGTGGCCAGGTGAAAACTGGAGTTAGGAGGGAGGGAGGGAGGCAAGTAGAGAAGGATTGGTGTGGAAGGGAAAGTTGGTGTGGGAGGGAAGGGATGGTGTGGAAGGAAAGGGTTGGGATGAAAGGGAAGGAGGATTGAGGTGGAAGGGAAGAAGGGTTAGTGTGGAAGGGAGATCTAGTGTAGGAGGAAAAGTTCCAAGAATCTCACACGCCTCAACAACGGCCACCAGACAGTAAATACGTCATTTTTTTTCGCAGGAAACATCAGTCTCCACTCCAGGCCATCATCTGTCTCCCCACCTCACCCTCCCGGCCCAACCTCTCGTTTTCTCTCTCTCTCTCTCTCTCTCTCTCTCTCTCTCTCTCTCTCTCTCTCTCTCTCTCTCTCCGTT
>JAYMFT010191799.1:0-25729 GCA_038088735.1 Panulirus argus
TATATATATATATATATATATATTGTTGCAAGACTCCACTTGAGGTTACTCCGAGGGTAAAAGAGTCGCCTTTGGCGAGCCTGTATCATCGTCAGTTGAAGAGAGTACTGTATAGTCTCGTCAAAGAACTTTTTGCCTCAGAGGAGTCTTTCCTGTCCCTGCTACTGTGTATAGCACAGCCTTGATGTTGCATGAGCCCTTGGAAAAGGGGTCCTATGGTTGTATAGTAGCAATATATATATATATATATATTGCCCCTTTTACGGGGCTCCTTCAGGTTCAAGGCTGAACTACAATCAGTAGCAGGAATATGACGGCATTCTTTGGAGTGAGAAGTTCTTCAACTGATAATGCCATTTCCTAGCCAAAAGAGACTTTGAACTCAGTGTAACCACATTTACGAAGAGCCCGGCAACATTCAAGCATTATATATATATATATATATATATATATATATATATATATATATATATATATATATTTGTATGTATATTTATGTATGACAGAGTTGAACTTGGCATTTATCGCAATAAAGTGTATATGTAGGTTTTGTAATATGAATAATTTAGTTATTTATAAGACTGTATAGCTGTCAGATCTTACCCGCTCCGTCAACCTTAGTCTAGCTCTTTCATGAAGTTGTCAGTTGCAGACATGTAAATCTTACATTATGAAAATAATACTGATAAGTCAGTAAATTAGATTTTACTTGAGGTCGAGAAATTTACTGAAGAACGTTTTCATAATGCCTAGCTTGTTATATGCATAAAAACTCATGGAATATTAGTATACATAAAGTAATATGTCTTCCAGCACTAGAAAATAAACTTGGATGATTGTATTTGGATACATTTTTTTCTTGTAAAAGGAACCTCCATTTAATAATATGCATGAGCGTTAGAAAATCATTTATTTTTATGTTTGTAAGTAGTTCATTTACCCTCTGAGCTTGTTAGTACGATCCGTGAGCCTGATGATAAGACTACTTGGTATGGTGATCAAGGCCTCTGCATTGACCCTAATGGGTTTGGTCAAAAAGGCCAAGTCTCATAACCAAGGCTCGCGCATCAAGATCTTGTTTAAAGTGTCATACGGGAATGTTCAAAGGGATGAAACACGATAAAGAAGGGTAACGCTTGGAAAAAAAAAGATATTAATTATATTTTCATTACGGTACAGGTGGATAATTTCTGACAGTTATAGAGAATATATGAGATATAATTTTTTTTTCATTAAGTAATGAACTAACATTTTATACATATATATATATACGTATATACATATATAAATATATAAGTTGTCTGTTATCGTTGTAATTTGTTTTATATTCTATATACAGCTAATATCAATGTGTGACATTGTGGTTGTGTAGTACTATAATGTAATCATAAATATATGCTTAACAACTTTGTCTATAATAAATATATCTGTGAGTATACAGCTTTTTGATTAGCCTCAGATGACCAGATTGTTTCGGGGGACATTTGTTGAGTGCTTTGAAAAGAGAAATTACATTTGAAAAGGAAAAAAATGGACTTGGAATTTCGTTCAATCATTCTTACCTTGTTCACCACCATTCTAACTACTCACCACAATTCTAAAAACCCATTCCATCATTCTAACAACCAAAACCACCATTCTAACCACCCACTCCATCATTCTAAATACCCTCACTACCATTCTAACCAACCACTCCATCATTCCAACCACCCACTCCATCGTTCTAACCACCCTCACCACCATTCTAACCACCCACCCCATCATTCTAACCGCCCATTCCACCATTATAACCACCCACTCCATCATTCTAACCACCCTTACCACCATTCTAACCACAAACACTATCACTCCAACCACCCTCACCACCATTCTAACCACCCACTTCATCATTCTAACCACTAACACCACCATTCTTGAATTTTGACACTTGGAATATCGTTTGAAAACAAGGACAGGCAATTGAAACGTTTGGTCTAAGGATAATAACACAGAAAATAACCAGGAGAACAGGAGAACATATGTACATTGTGTACTCTCGGACCAAGCGGCACGCTTACAGCTCTTCATATTTCTCTGCGTGAAGTCAACATACATAGGTACCTGGGGTAAGATCTCCACCAATGTAAATACCTGTCTCCATAATGCATAGATAGTGAAACACACACACACACAACACAAGTAAAGAGCTAAGAGACTGTGTAAACACACAGAAAAGTAACGGCCCCCACGGAGGATTGCATCAATTTACAAGGGGACCTCGACAAATTCCAATGAGGAATAGGATACGTGTGTGGTGGAATTCAACCCGAGGGTATGTAAGGATGGGACACAGTGAAATAAAGCCTCATTATGAATATTCTATAACTGGAAATAAGTGTCCGGATTCTCAGTGTGAGAGGGAAGTTGACATCGTCCCTAAACTGTCGCCAGAGTCCCACATTAGGGAGACAAACTGTCTGATGGCAAATATTAGAATAACTTCAAGTATATGGACAAGGTAATAGTTAGCAAGCTGTTCTTACCCACATAAAGCCAAAATCAGAATATGCATGACGTAATAAGAGCTAAAAGAGAAGGTCCAGATGAGATCAACAAAGACAGAACCAGGGAAAGGCTATAGAAGCCATATTACTTGCCCATCATGGAAGAAAGAAGAGTGTAAGGTGACCTGATCACAGCCTATAAGTTTTTCAACCGGATTGGTTATGTGGACAGTGAACAGTTCTTAGATAGATGTAGGGATAGAACAACCAAAGGCCATGTCATGAAATTAAACAAGAAATTTGTTAAAAAAAAAGAAAGATGTATAGAAGTGCTTTTAGAATATAAGAGTGGTAGATGAAACAGGATATGGTGAATGTGGAAAGTATTCTTTTTTACGTATACAGAAGTTTAACAGTTTATGTAATAATAACGTATCAGAGATAGGGTCCCATGAGAGAAAGACAGTGTGTGTGTGTGTGTGTGTGTGTGTGTGTGTGTGTGTGCACATAGGAATGGAAAAAAAATACATATCAACAAGGTTAAAAGACAGAGCAACACAAATGTAAAACTTTCTGCTCGTAGTATACAAATAGTAGTCACACACACACACACACACACACACACATTTCACTCGTAGGTCTACTATGGAAGAAAAAGTATCAAAACATTAATTCATTAGCCAGCCATATCAAGACAAAGACAGACAGCAAACCAGACATGTCATATCCGGCAAAATTCAAATGATAATGGGGTCTGGACGAGGGTCCATGCATGGCTCTTACCTAATTCCGCCTATGCCTAGAATAATACCGACATTGCCTAAAGAACTTCAGCCATTGTGCTGAACATATTTCAAAACGTCTCGAGGCCTAAGGAAATTCTCATATACTTTCTAATTCCTTCGTCACTGACTGAAATTTCATTGTACTGTTGTGGGAAAAAAAAAAACTCCTTGAAATAAGTTTTATTTACATATGAATGTGCCTGTATTACAGCTTTACTTAATAAAAACCTTGAATTAAAGTCCTTGACACCATACGTATACTGAAAATATAGTTCACTAAAATTATATATTTTCTTCGTGCTATTGAGTTTGTATTTCTATCAAGACAAATCCTTTAATCAAAGAAAACGAAGTTCCAAGCTTTTAGCGTAGACTCCTCCAGCGCGTTTTTCTTGCTATTGTGGAACCAAGCCTTCCTATGCCTTTTATATTACGTGTTAGTCTAAAATCAACAGCACTAATTGAGACCATACTGATTTATTGTTATTGTGTTCCCTTTCTTGATAGTTACCAGTACTTCCAAAGCCAAGACTTAGTCTACGTCTGTATTAAAGGAATTAATCAAGATTTCCTAAATTAGTAGGATACAGTAATGCTTTGAAATCTTATTCAGAAAAGAATATTATTTTCTTTTATTTTTCTATAGTTCCTTCGAAACTCTTTTTAGTATAAGGAAATTATTGATAGAGCTAAAGAAATCTCCTAAGTATACCAAATGGAATCAAATAAAACACTATTAAATTAAAAACAACTTTTATATACTAATTATATCCGATTTGTTATAAGAGTATATAAAGATATAAATAATGAATATCGAAATATTATTAAATACTATCTAATTAATATTTATTTTGAAATATAAACCTTCATTTGACGGTTTATTTTGTCAACATCTCGACCAATCAGTGGCCGACGGACAGGCTCCAGGTGTGGTTTGAAACGTCGAATTTCCGTCTTCGGGGGTGTGGTGGCGAGTTATTGTAATAACATTCTCCATGACACATGACATCCAGAGGTAAGCTCTTAGGAGTGTTATTTTTGTCTAAAACAACTAATTTATCAGAGTAGGTCATATCTGTAGTGAAATACATAGGTAGAATAATCCTGTCATAGTAAACGAGTGAAGTGCTTTGGTCTCAGTTTTTTTTTGTACTCCAGAGTCCTGATATTGTGGTACGGTATATACAAATTTGTCACTGTGCATGATTCCCACTATATGGCTGGGTTCATGCATGCTGGTTGCTTGGTGCATAGGATGTCGGGAAAGACAGTAACTTCGTCTTTGTTGATGATTTATGTAGATGGTCTTGAATGTTTTTAAACGTCTGTATTGTTATTCGACAGTTATTAATTCTCGAAACACCACAGAACAAAATCACTTAATATTGAAAAAAGTTTGGTGTAAAGTTTAGTTTAGCTCCGCATTGTTTATAGCTTTGGATGTTTAGTGATTCTACTCTGTATTGCAAGTTTATTATGTGTATAATACAGTAACCTTTGTGGAGCATGATTTAGAGCATTACGTCTTATTGAATGATCTTCACTGAAACTGGTATTGGATCTATAATCATTTACTTTATGCAGCAATTTTAATGTAAACCTATTATTAAATATGTTACCAATGGATTATTAGTTTGAACTCTGTTCCACTTTCAATGATATCTTCTTAGAATGTTAGGTTACGTGTGTGAGTGAATTTGGCCTTTCTTTGTCTCTTCCTGAAGCTACCTCAATAATGCGGGAAATGGCAGTCATGTGTGAAAAAATTATATATGCATATTTTTATGTATTTGTATCTGTATGTTGTCAGGAGCAATGGCAGAACCTTTACTGGAGCCAATTGTGAAACGCATCAGGTACCTGTGCTCTGTGGTAAGCAGTTCAGGACTAGATGGTGACAAGGGTTCTGGGTTTTCGCATCATCAGCTTATTGGCCAGGAAGGACTGCTGGATGCTCTTCTGGTGCTGTATGATGAAAGCAACAATGACCAACTGAAGAAAGAAAAGAAAGTTGCTGCGTTTGTGGATAAATGTGAGATATTGATTTTTTTTTTTAAATGTATTGTAATTGTTTTATGAGAATATCACCTATGCACTCATTATTTATTGTGAGGACTCATGATGCCAACAAGATAGTTTGGGGAACTGTGTACATCATTAGATATAATGTCTTGTTAATGTTTTATATTTTGATAACGTAGACGAGAAAAGAAATAACTTTGATTGTTTTGATAACAGAGAATTTCTGCACATTGAGTTTTCACATAGCCTAGAATGGGTGTATACTCATCAAAAATCCAGGTCCATAACTGTGTTCCCATGGAAACTATTTTTTTTTTATTTTTAGCTTGTAATAAATATTGAACTGATTACATCAAAAGTTATTAGCATCATTTGTTATACCTGGCTAGTGAAGCAGTACCATCTTGTCAAATGACCGGTAAAGTAGATTGGTTTGGGACTAAGCTGCAGTGCTGGTAAACCATAACCCCTTTTGAGAGCCTGTGAGCTCTCAACAGTAGAACTTGCAATTTACAGAACTCACTCTTTGTATATGTCAATATAAGCAATAAGAGCTGGTTATTATGCAGATGATAAGTGGTATGGAGTATGTTATGATGGAGGGGTAGATAGATATAGAATGGTTTGTCATGTATTAAGATTAAGAATTTATATATTTACCTGTGTAATGTGTATTCTCATTCATTTTCTAACACTTTTTCCAGATCGCAGCACTGTACATGATCTCCGAAAGTTACGGGTAAACTTGAATGATTTTGAGCAGAAGAAAGTAATTGGAAAGGGCCACTTTGGAGTTGTGCAGGTAGTCAGAGAGAAAGCCACAGGAAATGTTTTTGCACTGAAAAGTCTAAGGAAGTCAGACACTTTATCACAACAACATGTGAGTAATTTTAGTGCTTTTCTGATAAATATGCTTTGTTACAGTACCTATTGTGAGTCATAGAGCACAAAAGTAACTAAATTCAAACTACAGCCTTTGGTTTTCCATGGGGCAAAGAGTTCATAAGGATTATTAATTTTTGTGGTTTATTAATGTCCATAAGTGTTTAAGTAAATTCCTCTACTGTAAGAAAAGAACCTTTTGTTTTTTCATCAAGTTTCTTGCTTAATTTCATGTTATGTCCTCTGGTTGTTCTATCCCTACGTCTTTCAAAGAACTGTTCACTGTTTATGAAATCAGTCTGGTTTAAACACTTTAGATATTTATGATCAAGTTACCCTTCACTATTCTTTCTTCCATGGTGGACAAATTTATGGCTTCTAGCCTTTCCATGTAATTCACCTTTCATAGTTCTGGTATCATCATTGTTACCCACCCCTGGTCCTTCTCTGTTAGTTTTTATCTGCTTCTTTATGATGGTGACCAAACTTAAGAAACATGCTATAGTTTTGGTTTTGGTCTTATGCAGGATATGAACAGCTGGCTTGATATTTCCGTATCCATGTACTTGAAAGCTGTTCATATATATGCCAGCAGACAGTTTGGGATTCTGGCGAAAGGTTTGAGCTGATGTCAACTTCTAAGCCTTTGTCACACACAGAATCCTGAAGCTTATAAAGGCCTTTTTTCATTTTGTCCTGTCCTCATTGCTTTACATGTATTTGGGTTAAATGTCATCAACCATGTATCAGACCAACTTTGGTGTCAGTCTGTGTTCCCTTGTAGGTTGATGACATTGCATCCTTTACAAAATGTTTAGGTAGACCTCTCTACCTTCTAGTAAGTCACTTAGGACAGACTACAGAGGAGAGAAATGTAGGTTTTGAAGGCTGAAAACCTTTTCTCTTTAAGTCAGTGTCCTGTGAGTTTTTTCTTGCCCTTTCCGGCCTTCCCATCCTTTATCAAAAAATGTGTTCTCTTTACCTTTTGTGACCATCTTGGTGGCACCACAATCTGTGAAATGTGTGCTCTGAACAACTAGGAGCAGGTGGGGTAGTGATGTTAACCTATTGGCAGTTGCAAATTGGCTGAGTGAACCCCATTAGTCAAGCATATGCCTCAGTGATGCAAGGATTGACTTAAAAGGGTGAGCGAAATAGAGCTTCCTCACCAGTTGAATGGGAGTAGGGATGATCCTGACCTAATATTCCTCAAGAAAGAACTTATGATCAAGGAACACTGCCTCAAAGAGGAAAGGTTTTTTAACCATCAGAACTCTATTTTTCAGATTAAAGTTTGAGTTGATCTTGATGAATGTATCTGATAGTTACATAATGAGCTGCTTCTGAGGATAAATTTTGTAATGCTATTTACTGAATGTTATAGCCAAACCTCTTTTTCTAGGTTGCGTTTTATGAGGAAGAGAGGGATATCATGGCAAAGGCAACGTCCCCATGGATTACCCAGCTTCAGTATGCATTTCAGGTGAAGTATTATAAGATTATTTTCACTGGCATCACCAGGGCTACTTTTCCTACCTTGTAGAAGTGTTCCTTCAGAATCTTATGATTGATTCCTATTTCCCAAATGGAAAAATTTAGAATGTCTCTGTGATAAGGTTATGCCAACACATAATTATTATATTGCAAACACTGTGGTCAAAGGGATGAATTCTCTTGGATTTGCCTCTTTTTGGGAAGGTTGAACTGATTTTTAACACTTTATGATCAAGTGCTTTGACAGATGTTCATAAAGCTCTGCCTTCAGAAAGGATATAGATTTTAGTTTCAAAATATACTTTTTTTTTTTTTTTTTTTTTTTTTTACTGACTGATGTGTGCTGTAAACTGAGACCTATTGTAGAAAACTTCAGGTAGGGTTATGTAACAAACCATACAGATTTGATTAGAATGGTTTCACATTGGTGATAGAATGTGTAATAACAAAAAAAAAGAAAAAAGGCCAATTTTTTATTCAAAGTGAGATTGGCAGTCTTGTGATAGTAAATAATGCTCTCTCCAGGATGATCAGCAACTCTACTTGGTGATGGAGTTTCATCCTGGTGGTGACCTTTTATCTCTTCTGGATCGTTATGATGGTTCTTTTTCTGAAGATATGACCTGCTTCTACCTGGCTGAAATTATATTAGCCATACATGCATTGCATTCCATGGGATACGTCCATAGGTATGGAAAGGGTGTTCTTAACTTTTATCAAATGAATATTCATTTCCTTAGCCTTACACAGGCAAACGTTGTTGTATGCACTATCATTATTGAGGTAGCAAAGCTCAGCAATGATTATTGATCAACATAAAAATATTACTTTTGTTATTGCATTTTCATCATAGTACAAAGGAGTTATTTTTGTGATTTTGTCTTAAAATTTTTTTATGTGAATGTATATCTTTATTCTTTCATTCTTGTTTGCCTTTTCCTGCATTCAGATACCATTCTGGTATTCCCAATCACTATTCCTTTTTCAGCTTACAACTCTATAAGCTGTTCACCATTTCTGTTCACATCACTGAATACCCCTTTCCCCCCAGTTGTATCATCAGTTGCCTTATTACCGACTTTTACATTCAAATACCCTATTTTTCATGTCAAAACTTTTGACACTCATGCAGCTCCACCCAAAACACTCACCTCTTTGTCATCCTTCTCATGGCCATGTGCATAAGTACTGATAATCATCCAAGTCTAGTAATCCACTGTCATTTCTACTCATATCAGTCTGAGGCTCACTGTCATATACTCTCACTCATTCCCACAACTCCTTCAGCAAAGTGCTATCCCTTAGCTCTTGCCATCACACTAATCCCTGACTTTACCCCTAAGACATTCCAAACCATTCTTCCCCCTACCCTTGAGCTTTATTTCACTCAGATCTAGAAAATCCAGGTTCCTTTTTTCAAACATACTACCTTTCTCTTTTTTCTTCTCATCTTGGTTTCATCCAAACCCATTCAGAAGCCCTAGTAAGAGCCTTTGAAGAAGATGAGCACTACTTGCTTTGTTCCTTCAGTTCCAACTTTTAGAAATTCAAATACGAGAAGCATAGAGTTTCCAGCTTCCCACTCCCACCCCTTTTAGTCACATTTTACAACAGGCAGGGAATAATTAGGAAGTATTCTTTCTTCCCAACCCCCAAGGATAATATGTAATGTTTTCTCATACTTTTATTTTTTTAGGGATGTCAAACCTGACAACATTCTCATCGATCGGTGTGGACACATTAAACTTGCAGACTTTGGTTCAGCTGCAAAGCTCACTTCAAGTGGAGTTGTGCGAAGCAAGATACCTGTTGGAACTCCTGACTACATTGCTCCTGAGGTTCTGCAGTCAGTAAATGAAAGGGCTTGCAGTGTTTCCTATGGTGTAAGTGGACAAGTACTTTATGTAATAATTTAAAGCTTTTTCTATGAACTTCCATATGGTGTGGGATACTATAAGTTCTTTGTGCTGTAGAAGACGAATGTGATGACAACTTGGGGCTGATAACCTCATTTCTGGTAATTTTCATCCTTAATATAGATCCACATGGCCTTGATTGTATGTTAAGTGGGACCCATAAATGCCTCCAACACATTTTTCAGTCTAGTTGGCATAGTGGAATGTGAGAGATAAGTGAAAATATATTGAATATGGAAATTGTAAATCTAGTAAGAGATGAAAACAGATATAATAGGTATTCAAGCCCAGGATGAAGGCCATTAAAGTTTTTGGAACAGAGAAGTACGACTTGGAGGGAATAGGCATTAGATATATATATATATATAGATAGATAGATAGATAGATTGGTGTTGAAAGGCCTTGAAACAAATTATTTTCATATGGTTACAGACTGAATGTGACTGGTGGTCACTGGGAATACTGGCATATGAGATGTGCTATGGATTTACGCCATTCAAAGGAGACAATGTGACGACTACCTACAGTAACATCATGAACCATAAGGTTGGTCCACTAAAGCATGATAATGAATTTGTTTTCTGTTTTTCTTGTGAATGTTCTTATTCTTTAGTATATACCATTTTTCACTAAAAGTCACCATTTTGTAAACTTTTACACGTTTAAGTACTTTTATCTATGAATGTTTGTGTTTTCTATACTCATACTTACATTTAAGTACTTTACAGTGTGTACAAGTGTGTACAGTACTGCTTTAAAACTAATAATTTACTCAGAGTTATGTGATCCTGTGGAAATGAATAACTATTCCTCCAAATGTCAGGCCTCACAACCATAGCGTATGCCATACTGCCATCTCTTAGAAAGTTGTATTGCGTTTGCTAATTTGATCAAAATGAACACACTTAAATGGCCTTACATACATTACACATGCCATTAAAACCAGTTTTAGTCATAGATAATAAACATGAAGAGAGATCACAGCCAAGATTTCAGTGCACAACTGTTATATAGTAGTGACAAGATGGAAAATAAAAACTATTGCTTCTTTTTAAACAGCTTTATATGTTGTGACTGTGACATACAGGGGATGGTGTGCTGTTAGTTGGCTGAACCATGGCATATGAAGCGGATGGGGGAAGCCATGGAAAAGTCTGTGGGACTTGGTTCTGGATAGGGCTTCTAGTTTCAGTACATTATGCACAATAGCTAAAGTGTTTATCTGAGTATATGAGGCTGTTTCTTTGTCTGTTTTTAGTGCTGCCTCAGTAATGCAGGAAATGGCAAACTTGTGAAAAAAATTCTGATATGTAAACTTTAATGTGGTGATAGTAGAACTGAATCCAGATTTTGTACTGAACAGAGGGCTAAGACCCAGGGTGCATTGAGGAGTGTGTGTAGAGGGAGATATTATTGTCTTTGTCTTTTAGAAGGAAATCCTTTGTAAACCCTTCACAGGTGTGACAGCCGAAGCAAGGTGTATGTGCCTTAGTTAATGATAAATGATGAGTTGACTTAGGGAAACATAAGATTCACATCCACAACAAAGGGCAGGGAACAACTGATATGATTAAACTCATTATAGACAATGACAATGCTGACATGTCACAAGGGGTACACAAAATAAAGATTTTCACCACAATGTCATGTTCAGAAACAAATGAATATTTCTTCCCTTCTCATTCATATGTTGTGTTATGGCTATACATCAGTGAGTTAAATGCTTTGTAAGAGGGTTTGCAGTTTGATTCACAAGGTAGCTCATATATGCCAGCTGTATATTCACAGAACGCAAGCATCAATATTTATAATTAAAAGATGTCAGAATTCTTTCATCTCATTCCATTCCAGCTTTCTTTGCCATTAACCTTAGGAAAATAATCTCTAAAACTTTAAGCTTTTTTTTCAACATTGTGTTGTATGATGCAGGAATGGCATGGTTCTGATACTTGGTTTTCCATTTAAGAAAACGCTCAAGTTTGAGGATGATACTGAAAACTCAGTGAGTGAACTTGCCAAAGATGTGATTCGTGGATTGCTGGAGGAGTCTAGCCACCGCCTGAACCACTCTGCTCTCCTTCAGCACAAGTTCTTCCTTCATGTCAATTGGAATGATCTTAGAAATAGTAAGTATGTCTTTTTGATGGTAATTACATATTTGTACTGCACTGGGAAAGAGTTTTACATATGCAGGGCCCTATCTCCTGAACATTCTCTGCTATCATACATCTTAAATTTATGTATGGTGTTCTGCATTACCCAGGTTTTCAGTCATTCTGTTACATTTATGCACTACTCTAGTACTGTAAAGGTACTTCATTACATCTTTTTTTATCAAATTTCTTACTTAATTTCATGGTATGTCCTCTGGTTGCTGTTTCCCCTCATTTCTTGAAGAACTATTTTCTGTCCATGTCATCAACCTAATTTAAAAACTTAAAGGTTGTGATCAGGTCACCCCTCACTCTGATTATACAATTTTGTATAATTAGACAAACTTTGTAAAGTTGTCATCTCTGTAAAAAAAATCAAGAAATCTTCTTATCGCTCTGAGAAATATCCTGATTTAAAAAATTGGAAAAAAGATGTTTTATTTTTTTCAGACTTTTTTTTTTTGATACTAGTACCAGGTTGTAGACTATTTAGTTGGTCATCATGTCTGAAAATTTTGATGAACGTAACTATGTTTAGGAATTGTATATTGAATTACACAGAATACAAATCAACCTTGTATGAGAAGATCCACATACAGATATCTTTTGTAGATCATGATTTTTTTTCCAAGAGGAACTAAAATTTAGGAAATTTTCTACTTTAGTTTTTGTATCAATATGAAGTATGTAATTATGGCACCCATCTAAATGAAACTAATTTTTCTTGAAACATTCACATGTCTGCTGTAAGTGTCCATAACTTTCAGAGGTGTAGATTTTGTTAAGATATCAATTTATAACACCAGTCAGCCTTGTTGCTTTTACTACAGTTATATGTATAATCATATAACATAAGTTGCATCTCCCATCACAAAACACTCTACTGTAGACCATTCATACAAGTTTTTACTACAGTTACATGTGTAATCAGTTAACATTAGTTCATCCTCCATTACAAAACGCTTTGCTGTTGACCATTCATGCTTGTTTTTCCTACAGTTAAGCATATAATTACTTAACACAAGTTGCATCTTTCATTACAAAACAATTTGCTGAAGACCAGTCATACTTGATTTAGATATTTAATTTTAAGTTATATTTAACATTGCTAGAATGATTTACATTAGTATTGTATTTATAATTATTGTAAAAAATGGAAAAACTTTTGTAATGACTTCTTTTCATTGTACTGTAATCTGCATTTTGTCTTCAGCTCCTCCACCATTTGTTCCTGTTGTAAATGGTGTTGATGACACCAGCAACTTTGAGGAGTTCGAAAATGAGAGGCGACTACCTTGTGTAGATGCCTTTCGTGTCCCACAGGGCTTTACAGGAAAGAACCTTCCCTTTGTAGGCTTTACATATAACAGGAAACAGCCAGATGGAGATGGGTGAGTGTGTTATATATACATGTCTGTGTGCTATGAAATATAATTTATTGTTAAAATAAGGATGGCTCAAATAGAATACTGAATTATAATTACATACAGACCTTTATTCCTGGTAATTCATGGAATTATGGATTAGATAAAGAATGTTCTATCTATATTTCTGATGCCCATTCCCCCCTGGGAACTACTATCAAGGGGGTGGCCACGGTAAAAGAGTCTTCTTTCAGACGACTCATTTCCACTGTATTATTGTCTAACCATTTGATATCTTCCATGGATTCACAGTTCCTTTATTTGTCCTCTCCTTGTTTCTGTACTTAAGGTTTTCATTCAGTTTGTTGTTAAGTTTCCCATTCAGAACTAATTTATTCCTGATACCAGCAGGCTGTGGCAGGAAAGGGAAGTAAATATAAAGAAAATATTTATACTCTAAAAATTTATCCTTGGAGCTAGATACCTCATGGTAATTCTGTCTGTAGGTCATCCACCCGAGGAAGTGCGGTGGCAAGTATCTCTGTATTGGATGAAAGCATTAGGGAACCATCACATCTTGAAGAACAGCTTAGGGCCCAGAAGAAAGAGAACCATGAACTTAGATTACAGGTAAAGATGGAAAGTTTTTTATTATCATTCACTTTTGTACTTTTTACTTGAAAAGTTTCTCATGTAAAATTTGGAATACCTTATTTTACAAAATTTTGCATATTTCCTAAGACAGAGAATGTGGTACAGTACAGTTAAATAGTACTGAAAGTATATTTATAACTCAATGATAGTTTTTGAATAAACAAGCTAAATAATTTCACTAATACAGCTGTCTTTTCTTTCTGCTTCACTAACATGTGGACTACTGGCATTCTGTCCACAAACACGCAATCTTTCCTTGTCATATGTAACACTTGACAACACTTAACTCACGCAGCTCATTCTTAGTAACTCTAGATTTTCCTGTGGTGAGCACTAAGCACTAGCTCTGCCTTTTGGCAAAATGGTAGGAGCAGTAGATAGTAGTAGTAGGTAGGAACATTTAGGCATGGTCATAAAAATATGTTCATTTGTCTAAAAATTGTAAGTTGAGATGTGTTTAAGGGCTCATGTGCTCTCTTTCTCTTACCTTTAAAGAGTAATAATTTGCTTTCAGCTGGAAAACATAAAAGATGGTGAAGTTGGGCATTTTATGAAAGCAAAAGACTGCAAGTTGAAGGAGGCAGAATGTCGAGTGGAGTACTTAGAGAAGGAGAGGCAGCGTTTAGAAGCTTTCAGCATCCAGAAAGAAAGGGCTGCTGCTGTGAGTATTCTTTTTTCAGTTAAGATGATAGAAATACATTTATCCAAAGAAAAGCTGTTAATGTAGACAGAGAACAGAGAAATTGGAGAAGTATCAGGTTTGAAGGTTCGTGAGGTTTTCAGAGGAATTTTTCTCTGAGTATGTATATGAAATTTTGGTACACAAGTTAATTAATGGTATGGAAGCTGTTATACTGTTTTTGATATTCTGAGCCTGACAGCAAGCTGACGATTTCCTGGGGATAAAGTATTCATTCAGGATGAGAGTCATAGGGGGTGTAAGAGCTGTGAAGAATTTGTGAAAAGAGAACATTATCTGGAAGGGCAAAACTGGTTATGTTTAAAGGAATAATAGTCACCCCTTTGAGGGAGTTCCAATTGGAACAGGCATCAGAGGTATAGATATATAGATAGAATAGTAGTCCCAACAATATTATATAGATGCAAGGCATGGGATATAGATAAGGCTGTGCAGAGGAGGGTGGATGTGCTGGAAATGAAATGTTTGAGAACAGTATATGGTATGAGGTGGTTTGATCGATTAAGTAATGAAAGGGTAAGGAAGATGTGTGGTAATAAATAGAGTGTGGTTGAGAGAGCTTGAGAGGGTGTGCTGAAATGGTTTTGAACTTATGAAGAGAATGAGTGAATAAAGGTTGACAAAGAGGTTATATGTATCAGAATTTTCTTTTTACGTACTTGATCGCTGTTTCCCATGTTAGTGAGGCAGTGCCAGGAACAGACGAAGAAACGCGGCATCTGGTCACACCCATTCTCTCATTGTCATGTGTAATGTATTGAAATCACAGGGAATATGTGCGCAGTATTCTTTCTCCCCAATCCCCAGGGATAATATGTATATATATAAATATATATCCCTGGGGTAGTGGAGAAAGAATTGTACCTTCATGTTACCTGTGTGTCATAAAAGGCAACTGAAGGAGGCAGCATTTCTATCCCCATAGACTGGTCTTTAACTAGCTGCTGTGTTGTTCCTTCACATATGCCTATCTAATGCTTTAGCCCATAGGTCTGTGTAACCTCAGCATTTTCATTTGTCCCTGCACACACTGTCATCATTTTCTTCAGGCCAAAAGTTATCTTGATTATGTGATTATGTGCACCATATTTTATGAATTTCTAAATAAAAAAATTCTATTAAAAATAAGTATTACTAGTGTCTCCAGAAGTACTATGTCCAGTTCCTTCAATTTTTCATATTTTTGGATTTAGTCTGTTTAATCTAAAATAATGATTAAAACTTTTAAATTGTTAACATGTGCTGACCACTGTTAATACCTCTTTTTATATAGACCTATAAAAGAGACTTGGCATTAGAGAGGGCAGATCGAGCAAAAATTGAGAGCCAAACCATTGAACTGATAAGAAGCATGAAAAACAATTGGAAAAAGACTGAAGCAGAGAAGTTAGAAACCCTGTCAAATAAATTAAAAGTATGTACTTTTGCTCTATGTGATTGTCTAAGTGATATACCTGAAGAGATGCAAATATGAAAAATGTGTCATAGTTGCGTAACTTTTCTTCTTTTCTATTAATGCCTAAGAAATATGTACTTTTCTTTATAGGCATATGAGGAAGAAATAGCCCTTCTGGAGTCACAACATAAGGAGGTTGGTAGAGCACTGTTAGAGAGGGAGAAGGAATTCAGAGTTACTGTGGCTGACAACTTAAAGCTTAAGAATGCACTCCAAGAACAGGTAAAGACTAATAGGATTCTATATAAAGTACTTATGAGTTTCATGTCTGGTATTTTCACAGTTTGGAAGTATAGATGTAATTTTGGTAAGTAAAATCATTATCATATGTAATTACCCCACATGACCCCTCCAGAAACCTCACATTAGGCATACCACATGGAAAGTACATTGATTGATTTTTGTTTTACATATGCTTCCTTGTACATTTATTTGATGAAGTTTACATAGAGAATAGTATTCTTTTATTGTTCATTACTAGAGGATGAGTTATGCTCAAAAAAGCTGTAGCAGCATCTTTTATATGTAAATTCCATTATGTAAAGCCCTTTTAGCCATAGCAGTTTCAGGTTAAAGATGTTCCACTGTGTCACATTTTTCAGTATTAGTATAAAAGATGTCATGCTGTGACTTCAAGACCACACTCTTAATGCCCTTGATTCACTAAACAGGATAGGCAGACACAAATCAAACAGAAGGGAAATACTGAAAACCAGTGTATGGGAGACTGTCAAATAGCCTGTGAGACAAAGAAGAAGGCTGAGGAGATGACAGAAAAAGTGAAAAAGGAAAAAGAAAAAAATTCAGCTATGGCTGTTCAGTTAGAAGAGGTAATGATGGAAACAAGTGAATTAAAGAAGAAACTTGGTGAGAAGATGCATGTTGAGGAGGAGAGGAAACTAGTGGATAAGAAGTTGAAAGAGATGGAAAAGAAATTTACTGAACTGGAAGCTGAATTGACGACATCACAGAAAAATTTCCAGGAAGCTAAAAAACAGGTAGATTATTTTGCTTATATTTTTTTTTCTTGTTTCTGTGTTTTTCTTTCACTTGCACATTCTTCTGCATGCTTCAGAAAGTTCAAGTCTCCTAATTAATCTTATAAGAAAGTAATCATTCAAAATAATCATTTAGTAAGTTCATTATTTAATATTTAAGTGAATTTGGAGCAATTGTTAGCATTTAACTCAGTCTCTAGCTGTCATGTGTAATGCACCAAAACCACAGCTCCCTATCCACATCCAGGCCCCACAGACTTTTCCGTGGTTTACCCGAGACGTTTCACATGCCCTGGTTCAGTCCATTAACAGCACGTCAACCCCATTATACCACATCGTTCCATTTCACTCTATTCAGTGCACGCCTTTCACACCCCTGCATGTTCAGGCCCTACCACTCAAAATCTTTTTCACTCCCTCCTTCCATCTCCAATTTGGTCTCCCGCTTCTCGTTGTTCCCTCCACCTCTGACACATATATCCTCTTTGTCAACCTTTCCTCACTCATTCGTTCCATATGTCCAAACCATTTCAACACACCGTCTTCTGCTCTCTCAACCACACTCTTTTTATTAGCACACATCTTTCTTTCCCTTACATTACTTACTCGATCAAACCATCTCACACTACATATTGTCCTTAAACATTTCATTTCCAACACGTCCATCCTCCTTCGTTCAACCCTATCTATAGCCCATGCCTCGCAACCATATGATACTGTTAGAACTACTATTCCTTCAAACATACCCATTTTTGCTCCCCGAGATAACTTTTTATCTTTCCACACCTTTTTTCATCGCTCCCAGAACCTTCGCGTCCTCCCCGACCCTATGACTCACGTCCACTTTCATGGTTCCATTCACTGCCAAGTCCACTCCCAGATATCTAAAACTCTTCACTTCTTCCAATTTTTCTCCATTCAAACTCGCAACCCAACTAACTCGTTCCTCAACCTTGCTGAACCTAATAACCTTGCTCTTATTCGCATTTATTCTCAACTTTCTCTTTTCACACACTTTTCCAAACTCAGTCACCAGCTACTGCAATTTCCAAGGCCCTCTCATCCCCAGCAGACTGCATACTTGCCCCTCTCTCCAAAACTCTTGCACTTGCCTCCTTAACCACCCCATCCATAAATAAATTAAACAACTGTGGGGACATCACACACCTCTGTCACAGACTAACTTTCACTGGGAATCAACCACTTTCCTCTTTTGCTACTCGTACACATGCCTTACACCCTTGATAAAAACTTCTCACTGCTTCTAGTAGCTTACCTCCCACACTATATATTCATAAGACCTTCCACAAAGCATCTCTATTAATCCTATCATATGCCTTCTCCAGATCCATAAATGCTACATACAAATCCATCTGTTTTTTTAAGTATTTCTCACATCCATTCTTCAAAGCAAACACCTGAGCCACACATCCTCTACCACTTCTAAAACCACACTGCTCTGCCCCAATTTGATGCTCTGTTCATGCATTCACCCTCTCTGTCAGTACCCTTGTACCCTCCCATACAGTTTTCCAGGAGTACTCAATAAACTTATATCTCTGTAGTTTGGACACTCACCTTTATCCCCTTTGCCTTTGTGTAATGGTAGTATACATGCATTTCGCCAATCCTCAGGCACTTCACCATGATCCATACATACATTGAATATTCTTACCAACCAACCAACAACACAGTCACCCCTTTCTTGATAAATTCAACTGCAATACCATCCAATCCCACTGCCTTGCTGGATTTCATCTTCTGCAAGGCTTTCATCACTTCCTTATTTTTGTCTGCTTCCTGGTGCTATCTTGCTGACACGGGGGTGGCAGTGCTTTTTCCTGTAGGGCGGGGTGGCACCAGGAATGGATGAAGGCGAGCAAGTATGAATATGTACATGTGTATATGCATGTTTATGTATATGTATGTGTATATGTATATGTTGATATGTATATGTATGTATTGTGCATATATATGCATGTATGTATATGTGTGTGTATATGAGTGGATGAGTCTTTCTTCATCTGTTTCCTGGCACTAGCACGCTGATGCGGGAAACGGCAATGTAGTATAATAATTTTTTTTAAGTATAATAAATAGATAGATAAATAAATGAATAGATAAATAAATATATGTGTTCACTTTCAGACTGAGATTTCCAGGAAGCTTGCATTATCATGGGAAGATCTGGCAAGACGTGAACACAACATTCCTGGTGTGTCATTGTTTTATGTTCAAGATGACCTCAAGCTGAAGGGAGCTGTTGCTAAAAAGATGAGCACTGCAAGCCAGATAGATCTAATCAGAAATCTTGGGGCAGAAGCAGGAGATGTTTTAGTCTTGGCTGTGGGCCTTACAAGTAATGTGGTAGGTTGTTGAAAAATTTCATTATAGTTACATTCTGATTGTGAGGTATAAATGTGTGTGTTTAGTGTATTCTCTACAAATGTTTCTTTTTCTTCTAACTTGATTATGCCTAACTTGCCTATCATTAACAAATATAGGAAAGCTGAAAACTATGCAAAACTGATCTTTCAGAACAGTTAGCAGTTGCCTGACAATCACAAACATTCATTACACCTATACATAGATACAAAGATACTACAGAACAGGCTTACTTGTGTTCATGGCACACATTACCCAAATTGCTTTACAACCATCTACCACCTTTTTATATTGAAAAGAATGCTTACCATGGCTTCTTACCTCAGCAACCTGTAGTTACAGATCTTTCCTTCCCAACAAACATGACACTGACAAAGAATTGCATACAGACTTACCAAGCATCAAATGACTGCAATACCAACCCAATCTTAAATTCTGCTCCACCAGACATACTCCCATGTGAAACTACACTTCCCAGTCATGTGCAAATTATGCTTTCTCATCTGCATTCTTAACACTTCCTACCTCTCCAGGATTTTTATTTTAATGCAAGTATTTCTCCTGCTGTTGCGAGGAAGTGTCAGGAACAGACAAAGAATAATCTCCTTGTAATCCATTGATAGGTCTTTCTGGTCTTTAGAGAAGGGCATCTCTAACAACTTCTGTCGCTCTACCTTCCCTTCACTTTTCTGCTTTGACAGTACTATAGCTGTCTCTCCCATAGAAAAAGCAACTTTCTTGTTAAGTTTAATGCCTCCAAGACCCAGCTTCTACCCATCTCTCTATCAAAATCTCCTCACAACTCTTGTCTCCTTTGACAGTTTTGTAATTCCACCACTTGACTTAATAAATATACTTGGCATTACTGGCATTACTGTTACATCCACTCTTTCTTGGAAACCCCACATTACAGGAATAGCTAAGTCTGCCTCTAAGAAACTGGGTGCCCTATTTAAATGTTGAAACTTCTTCTCTTCTGAACAGTTGCTCTATTTATACAAGATTTATACAGGGGATTGATTCGTCCTTGTATGGAGTAATGCTCTCATATTTAGGGTGGTTCTAGCTCTGCATCCTTACTTGACAGAGTTGAGTCGAAAGTGATCCGCTTTATAAACTGTCCCAGACTAACTTCCAAACTTGACCCCCTTGTCACAGCAGTGTTGGTTCACTTTCCCTCTTCTCTAGGTATTACTTTGGGTTTTGCTCCCAAGAGCTGGCTGCTTGTGTGACCACACCACCAGCTAGACCATGCAATTCTCAGCAAGCTGCTGCATCACATGATGATTGTGTAGCCATCAGCAACTCATGGATGGGCTGTTTTGATAATTGCTTCTTTCCCTACATGTTGAAGCTGTGGAACTCTCTACCCTCCCATGTCTTTCCCAATAACTATGACCTAGCACATTTCATAAGACAGGTTTTTCACTTTCTCAAAAATTTGTAAATACTTTCCCTTGTTTTTTCTTTTGCCATTACATAATTCTTTCTGTATTTCAATTAGGGCCTAGCCTTGATGTGGTCTTTTGTCTGTGACTGGAGCCTTCAACATAGAAATAAGATATCATCAGTCTCATGCTGTCATGTATAATGCACTGAAACTAAATCCTACCATCCATTGCCAAACCATAAAGAAAATTCCATTGTTTACTATTACTACTTCCTATCCCCTGGTTCAAACCATTGACAGCCCACTAACCCCAGTATACCACACTGGCCCACTTCAATCAATCCCATACTCACCTTTCACTATTCTAAATGTTCAGGCCCCAAAACCCCATAGCTTCTTTCATTCTATCCCTCCCCCTTCCTTCATTCATTTCTGATACATAGATCCTCTTTATTTGTCAGTCTCTGCTCAACTTTTCTATATGTCCAAACCATTTCAACAAACTGTGGTCAGTTCTCTTGATCAGAATGCATTTACTGCCACACCTTTCTCTTACACTCATAATTTACATGAATATCTTACCTTATGTTACCTATTGTCATCAGGAATTTCATCTTCAACACATCCACCCTCTTCTGTACTTTTGCATTCAGGGCTCAAGTTATACAGCACTGTTAGGACTATTATGTCCTTAAGCAATCCCATCTTTGCTCTAAAACACACTAACCTTTCCTTCCACACCCCACAATACATCCAGGACCTTGGTCCCATCTCCCTCCCTATGACTAACTTCAAACATATTTGTATATGTGCCATTATCTTTTTCTCTCTAAATCATGCTATCTGACAATACATCAGAATCAATAACCAAGCCAGCAAAATGCATACACCCCAAGGACATAGAAAGAAATATAAGCCAAGCTTCTCCCCACAAGTTTCAGGCTTCTTAAAACAAAGAAACACTCATAAAAAAACAAATCAGTATCATTAGAAATCCTAGAACAAATCCAAACTGTGAATAGTGCCATTACTAACATAATCACTGAAAAGCAGACAGCATACTGGCAATGCTTTCTCAACAAAGTGAACCAGTTTTTGACAGGAACCAACCCTCCTTCACCAAAGCATCCCCTACATAGGAAGCACTTCTGATCTAGTCTAATGACAAACCTTCCACTAAAGAGCACACAAGTGTATTTACAAAACTCTACTAAAAAATCAGCCACAAATCAACCACACCCCTAAACAGTAAAGTCATGAAAGAACTACAAAAAGTTTATCTTGAAACAACTGCTCACCCACTCCTCTCTCCTACTGTCCTGCTGACATATGCAGTGACATGCAGAACTCTCTTACAACAAGCCCTGACAACATATCAAGCTACACGCAAGTCACTTTGGCCCTGTTCCAGTTCAAGTGCTTGCAATTATCTTCAATCACTTCTGGCTCTTCACAACAAAATCCCTAATATCTGGAAACTTGCCAATTTAGAACCAGACTTGAAACCTGCAAGTCACCCAACTCCCTTCTTGACAATTTCATGTCAATTTTGTCTTCAATATTCAAAGTATTTAAAAAAACTGATCCTCAACAGAATTAAGCAAAATGTCCCTCTCTCATCTACACAACATTTCTTTAGACATAGTTGCTATGCTACAACTCCACATACAAACCTCTCACATTATATTCTAGATGGCTTCAACCAGCCACAATACCCTGCCTCATGCATTACTAATGGAAATAGACATCAGTAAAGCATTTGACACTATTCCTTGACATCCTCACCCAAATGATACTTGATACCACACTCCATAACAAAGATAAAGTGGTTGGCCAACTTTATAGTCAGCCCCCATGTCAAGGTTACTCACAGTAGCTTCACCTCTAAAACTCTTGAACTCTGCAATTGATTTCCCCCAGGAACAGTTCTTTCTCCAAACTTCTTCAGTTTCTTCCAATATGACCTCCCAGTACCCCCAGCAAATTTATGAAGATCCTTTCATATGCAGATGACCTCTCAATTACATTGCAACACCCTGACTCTGCAGTTGCAAAACACGCATACAGCTCTCTTTTGCACAGTTGGAACAATGGCTCACCCAGAAAACAGAATGACTGCATCCTTACAGAAGACTTCAGTCACTTTGAACCCCAAACACACACCAATCAAACTTACTCCTTTCTGTCACCTTGAATGGTTGATTGCTTACACTGAACAAAATGCCAACCATTCTAGGTGTCAAATATAATACAGACATGACATTTACTTTCCACACCAAAAACATTAACTTAAAAGCAGCACACAAATACAGTGCCCTCTGGTTAGTAACAGACAGATAGACAGACAAGAAAGACAGTTTGGTGTATTTTAATCAGATTACATGGTTGAGGTTGCAAGATCCATAAGGCACATGTTTACAATAACCAATAAAAAGATTAAAAGACTTTTGTCCATGACTGGAGTCTTCAACCATAAAAACAAAACAAAAAAAAAAGCAAACAAACAAACAAAAAAAAAAACACCTGGTATGAAATTTGGACAAGCAAAAGAATCCCTTAGCAATCTGTAATTTACAAGTAATTCATTAGCTACACTAATCTATTCTTCACCTGCCTGGTTGTCCTCCCTCTCAAAAGCAAGTATAAGAAAGCTGCAAACCACACAAAAAAGGACACTCAAAGTAGTCACAGGCTGCATAACAACTACAAATAGCCAGCACCTACACAATGAACCAAATGAAACAAACATATTCCCAATACAATCCTTCCTCAACATGCTTGGCACTTGATTCCCACCCAAGCCACTCAAAAGCAAACCACCAGTCCCAAATAGAAATAGATTGCCTACCCTAGCCTCACACTTCAGCAAGCTCAAGTCACAGGTCTCTCTATTCCCAACAAATATATCACTGACAGAACACATACATATTGAAATGACCCAATAAGCACTAAATGACTGCCCGTCTAACTCACTCTGAAACACTGCCCTGCCAGACATACACCCATCAGAAGCCACATCCTCCCATCTGCTTTTGGGATATCACCCATCCCAACAACAATGTACAGTAAACACTGATTAAACATATCCCAAGACTCTTCATGCCCATAATGCAACTACCACAGCGAAGACACCAAAGTTGCTGCTTGCTTGCCTTGCTTTCTCCCCACATAGACCTTCCAAGATCTTGAAAAACAGGGATCATTGCTTGGAGCTCTTTTTAGGCCAGTATGGGGAAGGAATTTTACACTCATGGGGCCCCATCTCTTGACTATTCTCTGTCATACTACTTTTTGAATTTCTATAAGCTGTCTATATTAACCATGTCTTCTGTCATTATATTTCATTTATCCACTACTCTTATACTATTGAATTACTTCTTCACATATTTCCAAAGTATCTTGCTCAGTTTCATGTTATGTCCTTTTGTTGATCTGTCCCTACATCTCTAGAAATACTCCCCATTATCCACATCAGTCTATTTGAAAAGCTTAAAGGTTATGATCTGGTCGCTTCCACTTCTGTCCTCTTTTCCAAGGTGGGCAAATCTAAAGCTTCTTGCCTTCCCCAGTAACACAGCTGTCTCAGTTGGTCAAATAAGTAAATACCTTCCTGGTGTATACATGTTATCTTTGCTCCGAATATATGATATACACTTGTGACTACACTGTATGTTCCTGTATCTGTTTGAAGCAAAAAATATTTGCAACTCTGTGTTAAGACAAAGAGGGAAATAGACTCTACATTAAGACAAGGAGGGAAATAGGCTCTGCATTAAGACAAAGAGGGAAGTAGGCTTCATATTATGAGAAGGAGAGGAATGAACTGTCTTAAGATTAGGTGGGAATTGGAATCTACCATCTTTGTTGCTCTCCTCTGGGCCTTCTTTATTAGCATATTGTGCTTTTTATGTGCAGGTACCAAACTTGAGAAGCATATTCTAGTTTTAGCATTATATAGGATGTGGACAGCATCCCACATATTCCCTTATCCATGTACTTGAAAGCTATTTTAATATTTGCCAGCAGACAGTTTGTATTTTTAACTATTCTCCTAATGTGAGACTCTGGTGTTAGGGATGATGTTAACTCCAAAGTCCTCACACACAGAATCCTGAAGCTTATTTTCTCTTAGATAATAATCTTAGTGAAGTGTTCTTCATTTTGTCCCATCCTCGTTGCTTTTCATTTGCTTGACTTATATTTCATCGGCCATGTATCAGACCAATTTTGGAGTCTGTTCAGCCCCCCCATTTTAAATTGATGCACTCACCCCCTCACTTTTCATTTCCCTCATGACTTTTGCATTGTCTGCATATTCAGGTAGGGACTTATACCCTTTGGCAAGTCATTCACATAAATTAAGAAGATTAGCAGTCCCAAAACGGAACCATGTGGTACTCTCCTGTTGACCTCCATCCAATTGAAGGAGGCTCCTCTGACATGTTTCCTTTTTACCCTTCCACCAAGTTCATCTTCAGTCCATGAGAAAAGCCTTCCCTTGTTCTTGGCAGGTGATCCAGCTTCTTTATCACCCCCCCATGTGGTAGCATTGAATGCTTTCCAGCAGTCCAGATACAGACAGTCCACCCAGCCTTCTCTTTTGCCTTAGACCCACTTTCTCACAGAAATCTAAGAGGTTCATTACACATGACCTCCTTTCCCTAAATCTTGTTGCCTCTCATTTAGGTTATATCTTAGTGTAGAAAGTCATCTCTTTGCTTTCTGATTATCTTTTCCAGTATCTTTCAGATCCCACTCATCAGGGAGAGTGGTTTGTAGTTCAGCACCTAATATCGTACAGACCACATTCTTCCTGGTCTCTCTCCTTATAGATGGGTTTGTTGTTTTCCCTTTTCCACTCCCTAGGCACTTTGTCTTTCTCTACTAAGAATTTGAACAGTATTACACAAGGTCTGTCTAGTATGTCTGCACACATCTTGAGCATATGTGGTGAATTTCATTAGGACCATAATCCCTGAATGGGTTGTATTCTGCTGATTTTTTTTTTTTTTTTTTTTTTTTTTTTTTTTTTTTTTTTTTTTTTTTT
>JAYMFT010191800.1:0-11842 GCA_038088735.1 Panulirus argus
ATATATATATATATATATATATATATATATATATATATACAGTTTTTGCGCTACTTAGTAACTATTTACTCTAAATGCACAGTGTATTTCTATCCGTGTCGGTCTTCATACTACATTCAGTTGAGTTGTTGTAAAACTATATTGTGCAAGTGAAGTCGTTATTTATAACATATGCAGTCTTTTGGTAAAGTTGCTAAGAACAGTAAAAGCATAGTTTTTGCTGATTATGTCGATGTATATCCCGTAAATTCAGTTTTGTGCTAGTTAAATCGTTATTTGCATTATATGCACTGTTTTGTACTTTGTACTTTGATGTCTATACAATATACACAGAGTGTGCTTGTTACTTTCATGCCTGTACTATATACAGAGAGTGTTCTTGCTGCTTTGACGTCTATACTGTGTGCACAGAGTGTGACTGTTACTTTGTAATCTGTACTAATTACACGAACTGTGCTTGCTCCTTTAATGTGTATATCATGTACGCTGGGTGTGCTTGCTAATTTCATGTCTATACTCTATGCACCTAGTGTGCTTTTCCTTTAATGTTATACCATAAACACAGAATGTGCTTGTTACTTAGATGCTTGTAATATATCAGGAGCTTGTACCTGGTACGTTGATGTTAACATTAAATACATGGCTTTTTGGGTTCGCTCCATTTATGCTTTTGCTATATTGAAAAGCTGTATGCATTTTACATTGCTATCTACTCTACGTGCACAGTTTTCATTTGATATTCAAACAGTGTCTTCCACCACATTTCATACCGCGCTACTCTACGTATTCCATTCAGCTTTTATCGTTGTTATAATTCCTTGAGTCATTGTTGGTAATCGGCTTTACGAATGTTACATAAAATGGGTTAGTGCTCAACAGCCACAGAAACTGTGTGGCTGGTTGTCAGGGTAGCTGTCTGACTGTCCGGGTAAGTGAATGATTTACAGAGTGAATGTAACTTGATTTCCTTTAATCCTGATTGACTACTAGACTAAGATTTTGTCTGGCTTACTGACTTGCTCTCTAACTGTACACATTTTTTAATACTAGTTGTGACTGCGTGGGCAAAAGAATGCTCTAATCAAGGACATTTCATGAACACCGTATATATATATATATATATATATATATACATATATATATATATATATATATATATATTTGACAGACTGACTACTCTTATCTTTGTGTGTGTGTGTGTGTGTGTGTGTGTGTGTGTGTTTGTGTGTGATTACTATTTGTGATTACTGTTTGTGTGTTACAGAGGGAGAGTTTTCGCACTCGAGTTGCCCCGTCTCTCAACTTTGAATATACGTACCATGTCTTTTACTCCAACAATTGATATCTAAACACACACATACATACAAGGCACAGCCTAAGGCAGGTATGTAATTACTGTTTGTATGTTACGGGGAAGGAGTTTTATACTTGTGCTGTTTCGTCTCTTAACCTTGTTTATACATACCATGTTTATACTCCTATGTGTATACGCATAAACACACACACTCCTGCCTAAGCCATGTGTATTTATCTGCCTGTCTGTCTCTCTGTCTGTCTATCTGTATATACTTATGCATGCATGAACGTAAAACTCACTCTCAATATGCACAAATAGGTCACTTTCTACACACAGACACAGACACGCACAGGCACAGGCACACAGACACAGACACAGTCAAACAGACAGATAGACAGACACATAGAGGAACCCCAGCAAGAAAGGTAGCCGGGTTTACCCTTCCCTCGGGCCCTTATAGAGAGAGTGTATCCTGTTTCACCTTTGTACACCACGTTAATCCCTCTGTGACCTCTAGGGTCGTATACCGGTGTTTTTCACCAGAGACTAGTGCACTAACGTTTCTTGTACCACTTCCTACACTCTCTCTCATGTATCAAAGACTGTCTTATTCTTTTTTTGTACAAGTGAAGCTTGTGCTGAAATATATCGTACCAGTGCCTCTTCTTCCATGATATTTTATTCCACTGTCTTGTGACACTGTCATTTCTACCACTCTCTCTTGTACCAAGATCTGATGAATTACCCTTTTTCCATGGTCTTTTATACCACTCTCTTCTGTGCTAAGGTCTTTCATACCAGGGTCTAAATCACGGATTACGTTTCTTTCATACAATGCTCTTTGCACCTCGTTCTCTAATACCACTGTCTCCTGTACCACAGTCTCTTATAGCTGCTTTTCAACCGGTGTGCAGCTAAAAGCATCCGACTACTGTGCTAGGGAGATGGCACATTTTTCCAAGTGTCCCACGGAATTTGAAAAGGTTAAGAAACACCGTCTTATACACCCTCCCTTCTATTACGGTCTCCTCCTTCCTGTAACATCGTCTTTTTCTCATGATAATCAACGCTCAACTTCTTATATCACATGACATCCCTAACTTGGTATTTGTTGATTTTCCACTTGGCCTGAGTTTCTAAGAAAGTCAGATATTAATCGTTTTGGTCAAGTTGTCAATCACTCCGTGAGATTGTGTTAGACATATTAATAACAGACAGGTCACGACCGATTCGTAATCATCCTCGTTGGTATTAGTTGATAACATTAGATATTTCAAGTACGGACTCACTTGGAAGCAAGGTTTACCGTAACATTTTAGATCCGCTTCACTTTATTATAACAGTTCAACTTTCTTATAGGAATCTACCCTACGTCTCGGAGACAATGTGGAAAGCTTGGTCAGTTGTTTTGTTGCCATGTAATCCATTATACTGTATTTGGCCTACTCAAGGCAAGTGCATCATCGCATAAGCAGCTCGAACATATTTTAGCCATAATTATGGTGTATTGTTGCATCATTCAGCAGTGTCAAATAGAGTCTCCATATTCAAGGTTAATAGTAAGTAATAAGGTTTATTCTTGATATAGCTAAGGTGAATTAAAAGTAAAGTTGACTACACCCAAAAACTTTGCCTAACTACCAGCAAACAAGTTAAAAGACTAAATTTTCTGATGAGGAAAGGCCAGAGTGGTCGATTTTCCAAGTCTACCAACAGCATTTGCTCAGCAATTCTAATAATTTTTCCTTCAGAACCCTATTTTTTTTTCTCCTTATCACTGACAAACAATGAAAGCTGGGCCAAAAACATTATATTAGTAGCTGTAGTGCAGAGTGAGGATTGAAGTATTCACGCTCAAATATTTTTAGCTCAAGGTAGAAAAGTAAACTCTGAGCACTTGAGGGAAGTGGGGTGTAAAGATACCACACGATCTGCTGCTCTATGTGTCAAGACAATATAGGCCATAAGTGAGTGGAAGACTGTTGTGGGGGTATTGGCAGTGGTGGTGGTGGCGTTGGTGGGGGGGAGGGTTGATTGTTATGAGAAGCGCCACACGACTACTAACATTATTCCCACTTGGAATAGAGTTTGAGTAGGCATAGTTTAAAGATAGTTGCTAACTTAACTATTAACATTATTCGACGAACCTTCCACTGATAACCAATTTTGGTGACTGGAGTGGAAACATTAGTTTTAGATGATTCACACTCTGTATTTACAAAGTCTTTCCTTACACAATATTATCTTTTGTGCGGTAATGCCATTACCAGAAGAAAATATTGCAGCAATTTCTCTCGGTCATGAAATGTTGATTAAGCAAAAAAAGAGAAAAAAGAATTATGCAGGAGGGAATAGGCCAAGCGCAGCAATGCTAAGATGAAACTCCTACAGGAGTGTCGAATCGCCCGTCAAATTAGTCTTCTTTACATCTCCGTTGCTTCGTAGTAATGGCACCGGCCCCTGCCCCTGGCAGTCCACTCTAACCCTGTCACTCAGTGAGGCATCAGAGATAATTTGTTTTGCTTCTACGTAATATCTAAGACAAACATTTATATTACGCCTGCTAAAATGTGACAGATTAGTAATTTGATTCGTCTATTCATATTGTTAATTATATTTTTCACTGAAACATCTGTACGGTTTGAAAAAATTCAATAGAGGCAAGTTTAGTAGGATACTCAGACAACTTAGTAAGTTTTTTCCCCATTTACTCTCTTAGTAGCGAGTCCAACCTCCCTCCTTCTCAAGCTCAGCCTGTTTCTCATAGAGGAGACGTGGTTGCCGACGAGGTGAGGCTGGGTCCTAGACAGTTCCCACTGATGACTAGTGTGGGCAGTTTACGATATCTGCCCGAATATTTTCCATGGGGTTCATATCGCAACCCCTTGCCTTGCCACTCGAGAAACTACAGATCCTCTCTGTCAGCAAACCATTGCTGAACAGCCCGAGCCGTGTGTATAAGGCAGCGGTAATGAAGAAAGAGGAGTGGAGTGGAGTGAAGGGTGAAAAAAATTCTGCAAAATATTAATATGTTTTGCAGCAGTAAACCTGCCCTCAGTCCTGGTTAGGTCTCCTATACAATGCAGGCAGATCCAACCTCACACGTTCACTGTCACGTGCCCATTCCACGCCTCCTCGTAGATGTTCCTACGTTCGTATCTGCATAGAAATAAAGATGATATAATAGTTGCACGTCTTGTTCACAGCAGTGTTTCAGGGTTTTATTAGGTGGCTACAGTTAGTTAACTTTAAATAAAACTTTTCTTCTAGGAAATATTTTCCTATTCAATTAACCTGACTTAAATTGATATAATATAAAGAAGGGCTTTGAACGTACACTTCCCTTAATCCTTATACGTACTGCCGTT
Source organism: Panulirus argus (assembly GCA_038088735.1). Lineage (NCBI taxonomy): Eukaryota > Metazoa > Arthropoda > Malacostraca > Decapoda > Palinuridae > Panulirus > Panulirus argus. The sequence goes on from JAYMFT010191800.1 coordinate 4,666, forward strand.
TCGCATGTGCAGAATGGCATGAACGAAAATGAAAGATCAGATGAATGAAAAGCAGTCATACATAGTCACTATCCTCCTTCATCATTAGTTCACATTCAGTCTTAATATTGAAACAGCCCAGGCTCATCTTTATGATTAATAAGGACAACAAAACAAATATACATACTACTTTTAGTATGAAGGTTGTATGTGCTCATGCATTCTAGTATTATGTAAATTATATTTATGCTTTCCTCACATTATTGAGTCTCCACAAGTGCATTTTGCCTTGGTTATTGCTGGTAAAAGTCTTCTCATCAGTGAAGACCTCACGGGACCAAAAATTCCGCATCCTCTGCAACATGCTGGCGAGCAAAAGGCGAGGCGACCTGCGCGGTGTTGGTCGGTGAGGCGCTCCTTCACAGCAGGAACCCTGTGGTGAACTCCCACATTGTGTAAGCGCCGCCGGATAGTCTCCGCTGACACTGGCAGCTGCAAGTCCTCGCGGATCCGAACTGCGTTGCCGAAGGGGTTGTTCTGCACTGCATGTAGTATTGCCTCGTCTTCCTGGCGGGTGGTCAGCCGTGGCCGTGGTCTCCTTTCTATAATAGAATTAAAAGCATTGAAACTGATAACCTATAACTCATGATAGAATATAGGAGATAATAGCTTTTCTGCTTACGTGATAATTACATTCAAACTATGTTCAACTTACCAAGGTCTGTTAGATCACCAGTTTCCTCGGTCATTCTGATCCACTGTGCAGATACGAGCGTAGGAACACCTACGAGGAGGCGTGGAATGGGCACGTGACAGTGAACGTGTAGAGGTGGATCTGCCTGCATGGTATGGGAGACCTAACCTGGATTGAGGGCAGGTTTACTGCTGCAAAACATATTAATATTTTGCAGAATTTTTTTCACCCCTCACTCCACTGGGTGATGACCCAAATGGAGAGACCAGCCCCAAGAAGGGCGATGATTTGGTTGTGCTTAATTTGCTGGTCTTGTCTTGTTGATGTTGCCATGGTGAGCAGGAGAAACGGTGTTCCACTTCAAGCAGTGAAAGTATGAAAATACCTAGGCTTGTGTGTGGTTGGCTACTTACATTAGTACAGTAATCCCTCGATTTAACGGACCAATAGGGGCAGAATGTCCGTTAATGCGAAAGTCCGGTAAATCGAATGTAAAAGTTTTTGATACAATATACAGTTCCTACGCTTTCTTTTAACTCCTCTATCATTTGATGCCATTTTGAATTTAAGGATTACAGAATTATTTAACAAATGATGTCACAATTCTTTGCATAAAACCTGACCGCACGATAGCTTGAGGCAGACTGAGACCGATACAGAGCATATATGAATATCCCTTGACAATCTGGTGATGTGGTAGGGTGAGAGAAGCAAAGATTGGGTGGGAAACACTATACCGATTCTAACGTTTCGACAGTCTTGATCGCAGAATGAGTACAGAAGAACAGGATTCCAGCTTATATACGTGTCGTCGTCGGTCTTCATCCTTCCTGGGTACCTGGTGTGACCTCCCAAATGGTTGCGCGTTTGACCTTGCCGCCTCTGCCAAATTCCCCCTGGTCGCCCCTGCCGTGACTGACCTCGTTGTCTCCGTCAAGCTAGATCTCGCCATCTCTACCAAGGTGATGTGTCTCGCAGCCGCTCTTGCAAGGCACACAAAGCCCACCCGGTGATTCGTGTTTTCTTTTCTCGCTATATAAGCCGCCTCAATCGTTATTCTTATTTTCTTCAAACTACCCTTGCTCAGTATTTTCATCCCACTCCAGTTCGGCAGGTGCCCATTTTCATCTGCATGCACGATCAGTGAGTTAGAGGAGCGCACAGAACAGTGTTAGCGAGGTAGAGCCAGGAGACAGATGAAGAAAGATCCATCTACTCACATACACATATATATACAGCTAGTTTTGACAAACTGGTTTACACTACACATTTAAAAATGTTCACCTCATCAGTACATGATTTATTGTAATTTTCACAATTAAAAGATGATATTGCAATATCAACAGAGTTAACTTCTTTGTTTGAGCAAACAAAACAACCATAGCGTAGGACACACAGAGAATCTTTGTCAAGTTGTATATTGAAAAGGGTCACCACAAAGGAAGGGTTTGCAGCTCTTAGCCCAATCACTGTTTTCAGTAAGGTTGTCTAACTCACAGTTCAGTTTCCTTTGAAGACTATTCCGTTCACTTCTTAATCTGTTATAGTAACAGTCCAACATACGATTCTTCCATTGTGTAGGTATAGCCTTTTGAAAGGCGCGTTTCTTATCTCTTAAAATGCAAAAGGATTCTTCCATCTCCGTCTTTTGTAGTTCAATGTGTTTCTTCAAAATGCTGTTTTTAAATTCTTCAAATGATTAACCAGACGTCAACAACAATCGTTGTTGGCAAAGACATCACTTTATAGAGCTAAACACAAACCTCCCGTTGATACCAATAATCTTTGCTCTATATTTCAGAAACATCATTAACTAATCTCCGGGGTGTCCACACACGGCCAGGTCAGATTAATAGACCTCATCGCCCCCTGCCTGGTCAGGTCAGGTCAGTAGACATCATGAAGAGTAATAGTCCCAGAACAGAACCCTAATTTGATCCTTCGACGCATCTGGAGAAGGCTCCATTGATATGTAATACCTATAACCTTTCACTGAGTTAATTTGTCAATCTAAGGAGATTTTTTTCCTTATTTCTATATGATTGTCCAGCTTCTTAACCAGCTTTCCTTACGTAACAGTGTGAAATGTTGTCTAGAAGTTCAGATACAAACATTCCATCAACCCTTCCCTTTTGTATTAGACAGAGTTCACTCTCTCGTAGAAATCGGAGATGTTTTTACACATGACCTCCTTTTCCTAAAACCATGCTTTTTCTAACTTACTTAAATTATGCTATGTACGAAGTCATCCGCATGCCTTCTAATTATTTCTTCCAGAATTTTGCACGTCACACTGGTCAGGGAGACCTGTCTGTAGTCCAGTTCCTGTTCATGGTCTCGTTTCTTGCCATTTTCCTTTGAACTGGCACTCCGATTCTCTCCTATGACATCTTGAACAGTATTTCAAGAGGTTTATCTTCACACATCATCATTCATGGTGAAATTTTATCGGGACCATGAGCCTTGTATTGGTGAATGTCTTTTTATGGTCTGTTAATGTATATTTGAGATATCTCAATGTTTTGTAAGACCTCTTCCCCACTTCACAGGGGCTATAGTGCCTTCCGCTGGAAAAACACTGTGGAACTTGCTATTCTTTTTTTTTTATGTTGAAGGCTCCAGTCACGGACAAAAGTCCACATCAAGTACGGGTCCTAATTGAAATATAGAGAGAATTGAGAAAGGGGGAAAGACAGACAGGGAAAGTATTCCCAAATTTTTGAGAAGGTGAAAAACATGTCTTTTGAATTGAGCCAGGTCATACTTATTGGGAAAGACATGAGAAGATAGAGAGTTCCAAAGCTTCGACGTGTTGGGAAAGAAGCAGTTATCAAAACGGCACACCCTTGAGTTGCCGATGCCACACAATAATCATGTGACGCAGTAGCTTGCCGAATATTGCGTGGTCTAGCTAGTAGTGGGGGCACACAAGCAGCCAGCTCTCTGGAGGAAAAGGCAAAGTAATACCTATAGAAGAGGGAAAGTGAACCAACATTGCGGCGTTGGACAAGGGGGTCAAGTTTAGAAGTTAGCCTGACAAATATGAAACGAGTAGACCTGGTTTTAAAGGATCTTGGCTTATTTATAACTGGAGTCTGAATTATATTTCATATTGGCGTTATTTGCGCATCTGTTTTGAGAAATCATTTGAAAGTAATTATGAAGGATGATTTGATTCAGGCATATGAAAATAATTTAGCCAGTGAACATCTTATCTCAAGACGCTATTGTAACAATGACCTATTCATTCCTTATTTGATACATGATTTTGTGCACTAGAATCTCACTACTAGAAAGATAGACCCTTAGGTGAGCTGGAGGAAATAGGAACACACCAGAAACTTAATCCAGAAAGTACAAGACCGTGGAAGGAAAAGAATTGGGGTATGTTCCACTATTTCTACCGGTGGTGTTGCCATCACGGGACGCCCCTGCGGTGATGCCACGGGACGATCACTAGATTTTTTCATCAGGGTAAAGTGACCGTTGCTCCAGACAAGGGAACCTCGGCCACATAAGCCGTACTCAGGGGATCGTACCATTGTGCCCAAGGGATTAATGTAGCACATTGTCGTGCGTGTAGTCCAATAGAACCTACGTAACCCAGACTTGAGCCCGGAACAGTTGTAGGGAAGATCTCGTAAGTGGCCAGTTACACTAGATCGTTTCAAATTACCTTTTTTCTTTTTTTTTTTCTTTTTTGTGGACGTTCGTAGTGTGATTGCAAATACAAAAACGTTTTTCTTATATTTGTTCTCCTTTATGTTTCGAAGAATGGCAAGATCTTTTTTTCATGAATGCGTTAGCTGTTGATAGCCACTAAATCGGACAACATTGACAGCGCTGTACCTTCCGAAGCCTTCTGCCGGAGTGGCGTGCCAGAAAAGCAACGGCCTAGTTCCTGACGCGCCGGAAACCTGAAAGCGTTAATGACGATGAATGTAGGTAAACATCGCCATCACAGAGTAATTCTTAGAGATAATTAGGTCTAAAGATAACGCCCCTGCATGTTATATTAAAGCATATCGTTTAAGTTTATGAAGTGAGTGTGTGTGTGTGTGTGTGTGTGGTGTTGTGTGACGGTATTACTTTGGTTAAAACACGTCAAGCATGACTCTTCATGACGTGCATAACGAATCACTGGTCAGGACGACCTGAATTTAGTCCCTTGTTTACTTGTAAATTGCCCAAGTGATACACTGTATATGTCACCCAAGTGAACTAACACCACCTGATTTTAACAGTGTTAACGCATAGCTCTGCTCTCAACACGGTGATAGCTTATACCAATAACATGGTCGTCTTCTGTAATGCCTGGAAGAGGAATTTGGCAGAATTTTTATCCGAAATAATTTTCGTTTGTCCAATTGAATTTAGCCAAATACTGCTCATCACTTCGAAATCGAGTAGAACTTAAGTTATATAATATGAAAGTAATTGTTGGAAATTAATTGTTATCATCGATATATAAAAACCAGGATCCCCCTCCCTACCCGCCATTTTTAGGGGTCTCTGCAGTTTTATGGCTGCGCTATTACCAGTAGCAGGGAAATGATAGACTCTCTGGGGGTAAGACGTTTCTCAGCGAAACTGTACTCCCTTTCTTCATCATACGATGTTACGACCTTGCCAATTTCACATTACTGAAACCATAATTTCCCCTTAAAACTAATACCTTGACGCTTTTAAATATATTTCTTTTTCTGTTTTCTTATCTTCCATCTGTATTTGCAAGGTCAGCATCACCTTTCGTTCGATGATCTCATGAAAAAAAAATGTCCGATAGTTACTTATTTTATCAATTTGTTCCTACTTATGTAAATTAGGCATAGAAATTGCACTCGTAGGTGCTGCTTTAAGTGGAAACACGTGTACTGCATAAATATCTGTTATACTTTTATACTCTTTGTGCTAATTTAAGAGTATATATATATATATGCTGAAAAAACATATGGAAAAGGAATCACAAGATCCTGAGCACTTTCGTGTATTAACACATCTTCAGAGGACGGTTAATGTAAAAATGTGTTAATACATGTAAGCGCTTAGGATCTCGTGTTTCCTTTTCCATGTGTTTTTATTTAGCATTTACATAATCACGTGTCTGTTGTGAATTTTTGTTTATATATATTATGAACAAATGGATAGGGAGAAAAGGGTGAATAACCAGAGGTGGAGACGGAAGAAATGTCATGAAACGGAAATTTCCCATCTCTGCAAAAGTGTTATTTAGTTTAATTGAACCAACTCCCTTGGCTATTCCCGTTAGCTAGTTTATATTATTAAGATATTCCGATTATATATTTATTCAGAAATGTCTGTCGAAGTCTCATGATAATTTGCTTTTATACAACAGCTATATTTACTTTTTTGAGAAATTGACTATAATTAGTGATGTGATGTAACAGCCAAATGATTATGAAATAGAAAAACGCTAAATTTTCTAAAATCTAGTAATGCTCTGGTGACCACAATCAGCACTAGTCATAGTAAATGGAAATTTACTTTATTTTAAACTCCTTCGTTATGTCGCTAAAAATTTAAAAGAGAATTCAAAATATATAGCATTTTGAGCGTTATATAAGTGTTTTCGTAACTAACTGCACTTCAAGGAAATACAGAATCAGACTAAATCATGCTTACATGATATTTCTACAAGATAAACATATATTATTTTTAACTAGAATCTTATTACAAGCTGTCCCCCTCTCTCTCCCTCTTTCTATTGTAAAAGAAAATGAATAAATTTTTTGCTTCGTCCAAGAGAAGGTGGATTTACAGGGAGGGGGGAAAATATTTGCTCAGCGCTCGGCGAGCAGAGCTCGCAAATCCACAAAAAGCAAAATTAATCTGCAGCTTCTTCTCGCCGTCGTAGTGAGGAAAACAAGTGAAAAAATAGACCGTGTTGTTAGGTGTGATTGACCCCAGCGACGCCTTAAGGCAATAGGTATATATGAAGTGGACTTTTTATTTTTTTCCCCCCAGTGTTTAAATGTTTAATCTAAAGCTGCAAAATGGCACGCTTGTGCGCGACGGTACGACCCTTGAGCACTACACTACGACCCTTGAGTGTGATGGTCTGGCCTTTGACCAGGGCAAAGGCCAGGACATCATACCCAAGGAGTCGCACCGTTGTGTTCTAAATGTCGTCTTGGTGTGTGTGTGTGTGTGTGCATGTGTGTGGAATATACCTATTTGTATTGTACGGGGAGGGAGTTCTACACTCGTGGGGCCCCATCTCTGGAATTTTCCTTTGTCATGCTAATTAAACTTCTCTATGGTAACCACATTCACTTCATGACGCAGTTCATTCTATACTTCCACTGCTCTCTACCTTCTCATGTCTTTCCCAATAACAGGCTATTTTGGGAAACTTTTTCATTATTATTTTTTAGTTCTCAGAGGCGAAAGGAAGCTGTATCAAATATATGACTCTGCTGCCTTCGAGAGGGAGGGCTCAGGTAGTAGAGTAATGGCCCCTCCCATGACCCCTACATATTTACG
>JAYMFT010191811.1:0-11842 GCA_038088735.1 Panulirus argus
TGTGTATGTGGGGGGATGGGTCTTTCTTTGTCTGTTTCCTGGCACCACCTCGCTGATGCGGGAAACAGCAATCAAGTATAATAAATAAATAAATAAATAACATTAGTCCCCTCAGCACTGAAAGCATACACATATGAATGGTTAGGAGGTATATGTTTAAGTCTGAAGGAATACTTTAAACCTAATTCTTTGTGTCTTAAATTCATAGGGAGCTTGCCAGAATCTCTTTGCAGATTCTCATCTTTATAGGATCTGAATGCTCCTGTGCACATTCTAATAAAAAAATTATAGCCCATCTATCTATCTATATCTCTGACATCCATTCCTCCAGGAAATCCCAGCAAGGGGGTGGCCACAGCATATGAGTCTCCACTTATCCCTGTCCTTACATACCTCCTTTGCATACACCTTTCCATGACTTCCACCATATCTCTGTTTCCAGCACTTTTCCACTCTATTTCCCCATGTCATAGATGATCCTCTTCTTGCACCAGCCCTTTTAATTGTGCTATCATGCACTCTCCTTGTAAACTCCCTGTCTTACATTCTTTACACATGCCTCAACCACCTCAAAGTATTATATTTCACTAACTCTACCACTTCTCAATTCATTCCCTTTGCATTCTGTTATATGAAATCTCTCATATACCCCTTTTTCTTTCCTAATTTCATGTAGCCATATCAGAGGCTCCTCTCAAATAGCTCATTTAGACAGCCTGGATTCTTGACCTCTGTGACTCATTGCATGTCAATGTTTTGGCAGATAAATCAGGGTTGGGAAGACTACGCTTTCCCTTAATCCTTTCCTCACTTTCATACCTACACCTCTACTCTTCATTATTCTATGAAGGGACCCAAAGACTCTTCTAACCTGTAGTGCTCTCTCCCGTATCTCTCCTTCCATATCACCATACTTACCCTAAATAGCTCCCAATTACTTAAAATTCTCTCAAGTGTTCCAGTCTTTCTCCCTCCATATCTACAACACAGTTTAATACACATTTTTCTTTCACTCTACAGGGTTTTACAAAATCTAAACTTTCACTCTAATTCCTTTCAAACACCATTACTTTACTTTTGTTCACATTTATCTTCAACTGCCTACACTTTCACACTTCATAAAACACAAAAACTTCTGCAACTCCTCTTCACTCTCAGCAAATAACACTATCATCTGCAAACAGTTTTGTGATTAACCATCATACCTCACCACCACACTCCATCTCCGAACTCCCTTTCCCCAGTTTTGCCTTCATCTCTCTTGTCAGTTCATTCATGTATGTTAAAAAGCCACAACGACATCACAAAACCCTGACTCATACCCACAGATATATCAAGACTTTTGCTCAACTTTTCATTCACTCTTACACATGCATTTGCTACTCTGTAGAAAGCTTTCACACCATCCAAATGATGTCTCCCTATCCCTTATATCCTTAACACTTCCAATTCACACATCCCCTACCTTTCCTAAAATCTCTTTACTCCTCATGTAGTCAGCATTCAGTCACTTCCATCACTCTATCAATCAACACTCTTGCATACACTTTTCCTGGTATACTTAACAGACTTATTCCCCTATATTTGCTACATACATCCTTAACACCTTTGCCTTTGCCTTTGGATAAAGGAATAATAACAGCTTTCATCCAGTCCTCAGGCACAACCTTCTGAATCTATGCTAAATTATGTATCAGATCCATCTGCTCTATCACACTTTCTCCTCCATACTTCAATATTTCAGCTGTAATGCCATCAACTACAGGTGCCTTTCTTACCTTCAACCTTATTTCTTTCCGTCTTCAGCTTCTTAACACTCAATTTACACATATTATGTTCTTCCTTCCTCCTTTGCTGAACTTCCATTGGTACATTCCTTTCGCATAATCTACCATATACCTTTTCTACTCTTCCACAGAATCTCTAATCTAATCCATCAACCATGTATTTCCCATTTCATTCTTATATCTCACAACCTTGTATTCAACTACTAATTCTACAACTTTTAACAGTGTGTTTCTAAATATTTCAACACCTCATTCACACGTCTGCATTCCTAGATTTACTACATTTCCATCTAAACTTTCGTTCACCCTTTTTTCATACTCCTTGCATTCCTTCTGATTCATTTTCTCGCTTGCCAACACTTTTTCCTAAACCATTTTTCCTTACATTATACCTCCACTTCTCCCTGATCCTCACCCCAACAAGAACTGCAAAATGGTCAGAATTTCCAAAGAACACTCTCACAACTCAACATCTAGAAAGGCCTTTCTCAACCCTTCATGGTCAATCAAACACTTCTGCTCTTCTCTTTCACCATTTTTCATCCATCTATACCTGTGGATCATCTTATGCTGATAAAAGGTGTTTGCACGGAATCAACCCTCTCAGTGCAGACATCCACAACATAACTTACATTCTCATTTACTCCAGTCACTCTCCATTTACTATCTTGCCAATTTCATCATATCCCACCTTTACATTCATAACACCCACTACAACCCCTTTCCTTCTTAAAACCTTTACACAGTCAATCATATTTCTTCATTTCATGCTTACCTCGCATAGTCTCAGTATTCACAGGTGCATATACACATAACCATGCATACTTTACAATTCCAACCTTTCCTTTCACCCACACTACTTTTGATCCATTCCATACATGCTCTAAAACATCCTCCCATAATCTCAGTGATAGCAGAACAGCACATCTTTCTTTCCCTCTTCCCAGATAATTTTCATTCACTCCCATCCATACAACTCTTCCTTCCATATTCACTCCATGCACCCTGCCCAAGGATATGGGTTTCCCCAATGCCCAGCACATCCAAACTATAACTTTTAAATTTTTCCACAAGCTCCTTCCTTTTACTCTCACCAGTAATTCCATTCACATTAAGAGCCATAATCCTCAATCAGTCACCCCTTTCACTTCCCAGCACAAATGGTGGACTCAAGTGCCACTTCATAGCCTTTAGCGCTTGATCCTTAACAGGCCATTGGCAGGGCAACTCCAGCACAGTGTTTCTCAGTGGTAATTGGGCTCTCAGATTGTTCAAAACACTAAAACCCCAGCACATCTCAAATGTTTTTCTGATTAAAAAACTGCTATTGCCCATTATGGTACTGAAATTCAAACTTTTCCCAAATTTTGAGCAAGAGAAGCATTTCCTAACCTCATCAGTTACAATACTGCCTCTGCAAAAAGCCATCAACAATTTTCTAGATGTCATCAGTGACAACCAATATATATGGCAACTACAGTCCAATTTCAGTTTACATAATGAATCATACAACCTCAACTAGGTTTTCCTATCTGCTCCTTCAAGACAGACAGTGCTACAGAAAGCTATGTAGACTTTGTAATGAAGGAAAGAAGAATGTGGTTACCACCAGATACAAAGACAGAAGAAATATTGAAAAAGAGAGACATGGTTCAATAAAGCAAAGGACAGAATGAAACAACTCAGTGATGTACTATGGAGGAGATACAGATGACATTATAGCCAGCCAGCATTTGAAAGGTATAAGAGAGCAAGAAGCAAGTAGGTATTGCAAAATAAAGTGAGGAGGAGTGAAACTTTGAAAAGAATATTGTGGACAAGATTAGAGACAATAAAATTTTTTTTTCAAAAATTTTATTAGGAGCAAATTATCATTAAAAAGCAGTTAATCAGCTAAAGAATTTGGAGGGAAGAAATACTGAAGATTACTCTGTAAATATGTGAGGAGATGAATGATAAGTTTATAAATGCTATCACGGTGAAGAATACTTATGTCCCAAAACCAATGAGATGAGACTGGGAAGAAGTGTTAGAGGAAATTAAAACTGACAGAAAAGCCATAACCAGGCTATTGAAATAGCTTGACCCATGGACATCAAGAAGTCTTTCCAAATGTGCTTGAGGAATGTGAAGAGACACATGGCAGGTCAATAAAAATACTTTTCATTAGGTCACTAGTGGAAGACATAATGTTAAAGGTGTGGAAGAGGGTAAATGTGGTACCATATCTAAGATAGATGATTAAGAAATTTCAGTGAACTACAAAACACTCTCCCTAACAAGTGTGGTCTGTAAATCACTGGACAAGATTACAAGAAAGCAAACAGACAACTACATGCAAAGAAAAAACTACTTAACTGGGAGACAATGCAGGTTTGAGCTCATGACATGATCCAATCTCCTAGAAGTAGTGAACAGATGTCATGCAAGGTGAACCTATCATTGTGAATGGGTAGTGGGCTTAAGCACAGAATTCTAATGGATAATTACTTCATCATTTTTAATGAGAAGAAAGCTCTATCATCTCCTACACTCAAGGACCACCTCTGCAGGGAAAGATGTTTTTCACGTTTACAAATAAATTTTTCCCCATGTGCTCATTGGCCTCTTCTGCTGGAAGAAATATATCATCATATGTTCACACATACCTTTTTTCCTTACAACAGAGTTTTCCTTATCAATGGGGTTGGTTGACTGAAAGTTCCCCTAAAGTTCCAAAACTGCTCTTTTCTTATCACTATGTGATATCACTTCACTCCCACTTAATTATGACTACATTAACAAAAAACTATCAATTCATGGTTTACAAGTACATACAATATTAGCATGACTATAACAGGTTTTCACTGAATGAAACAATAATGAAACAGAAAAATCTGCTTACATAACTAAATAAAAGTAACTACACTAAAATTACATTACCTGAAGAATAGCTTGTGATGCTCTCTGTTTGCCATCCTTTTTGTTCTTGCATTGAACCTGCACTGTGTGTTTGCCAACAGTCATTACAAATTCATTCTTTTGATTCTTCTGAGTGACCAATCTTGAATCTATATTTGCACCATTAAGACCAAAGTTTCTTTGTAAACAGTTGAGTAGAATAGAGTATGGAGAGAGTTCACTTGTCTTGTTACACAGCTCAGGTACTCTGGGATCCTCAATGCGGATCTCATCAAAGAACTATGAAGAGAAAGCATTGTAAAGATTAAAGTACTTTTTTTACACTTTCCATAAATGCAATTCTTTATTCACCACAATTAGGATTTTATTACATTGCATATCAGGACATAAATTTGAGCAGCTTTAAAACATAAAAAGCCTGTTTTTCATTACCTAAGTCATTAGTTAATCAATGACAGCTTTCCTGTTCTGTTTTGAGTTATGACTTGTTTTATGCTTAATACAAGAGACATGGTTATCAGGGATGGATCCATGGTGCATGTTCAGAGTTCCAGCATGCAAGTATTATAACAGATTACCTGGAAAACCAGCCTCATGTGTTAGGAAGTGAGTTGGAAGGGTGAAAGTCACCACTATTATGCTTTAAAGAAATTAGCCTCTCATCCACCATAACTATTTTTACACTGTGATTTCATACTGACAGCAGATTACATTGCAATCATAATTCAACCTAAGTAAGAAATATCAACCACCTTACAAGAAAATCATCTAACAGTGCTAAAGTTCCCCAAAATTAATCTAAGCATTATATCCATAGGGATTTAGTGTCATTTCAGAAGTACACCAAGGCACTGATAAAAACTGTGTAAGGTATTCCCTTTAGATTAGAAAAGAAACAGTATGAAAGAGCTAACCCTGAAAAATAAACATTATTTCATTCTTTTCTGTAACTCTTCTTCCTTAGGTTGAAGGTTCCAGTCACAATGAAAATACCTCATCAAAGCCAGACCTTAATTGAAATAAGAAATGGGTTGAAGGAATAGAAAAATAAGGACAGAAGAGGAAAAAATTAAGTTTTCAAGAATGAGAACACCCATCCATTCAGCTGCCTCCTCCTGGTGATGATGTCATCATCCCACCACCTGCTCAACCATACCTGAGCTTAGGATATCACTCAAGTGGTGACTATCCTGTGAGCTAATAAAGGCATGACAATATGGGCAATAGAGAAACTTCTTAAAAGGAAATTGATATCCCTCTATATAACCAAGGCTTACATTATGGTATTTGAATGATTTTCCACCTTACAGGTGGTAACCTAGGAAACCCTTCTCATCAAAAGCTAGCAAGGCAGTACCTTGCTGACAGCTCTAGTAACAAGGTTTGGTTGAGCCAGCAAAATCAGTCTTAGTTCAAAACAAAAATAATCCTTCATAAAAACAGTTCAAACATCCTAAGCACACCTGAGGAGTGGTTCATTTACAAGCCTCTGAAGATAAATTCTATTACTGCACTCCTTGAAAGGGCAGCACAAGGGGTTTCAAATAACATATGAATTCAGTTTGAAACCTTGTAATTGAAAAAAACAGCCTCATATATCCAATATGATAAGAAGGAAGAAAATAAAGATCCTTAAGAATAGCAACCTGAAAAAAAAATCTCAAGTTGGTCTCAAAACATGTTAAAACCAAAGACCCTGACAAGGGAATTCAAAGGTCTTCTAGATTACTTAAGGGTCAATTAAAAAAGCCCCATGTAAAACAAATATTAGGAAACAGTTAATAAAGACTCCGAAACCTGCTAAAAACTATATGTGAAGATAGCTAAATATCATGAAATGAGTGAATGTCACATATTTCCTAAGTTCCAAGCATAAAAGGCATTAACTCCAAATGAGCAAAATCAAACACTCTCAGTGCTTGATAAAGTTCCTGACCCTAAACAAGGCAGTCAAGTAACACTGTATCATCAGCCAAGAAAAAATGTACAAATGACTTAGCATGGTATCATGAATGTCTCATTTGGAACTAACAAGGCAGCTGACCCAAAAAAAAAATCTTGATAAGAATTTACATCAAAGTATGGAAGAATCTGACATTTCTGGTTCCACTGTTCCAAATCCAGACAAGGCAACTATCAGGCATCAAAGACAACATAGCTGACAAGAAGGTATTTACTGGGATAAGATCCCCTAAGAGTTCACTCCCAAAGAGAGGATCCAGGTGAATACCTTTTTCTGTTATCATGGGCACCAATCTCAACAGAATGTTGGCCTATACTCTGCATACTCCTTAAGAGAAGGGAAACACATGGTATAACTTCAGCTACTGCTTTTTTTATTCAATCGTGAAACTCAAACATTCACTGTTAGATCGTAAGGAGTTCTGCTCTCACCTAACTTCTTTTTCTAACTGAACACTCTAGAATGGAAGTCCATAGTCTAAGGCATGATGCTTAGTAAGAAAGAACTAAAAATTCCAAGGGGTCCATCATGGAATACATTCAGGGAATTTTTTCTCAGTCCACATGGCCAATGAAATGATGATTATGGAGCAAGGAGGTCCAGATTAAGGATTGTGGGACTCCATGTATGACCCCAATATTGATGGTAAGGGTGAGAGCATTAAGCAAAAGAGAAGGAAAGGCTTAGCATACTCAAGAAAAAACCCTCCCTAGCCAGCTACTTTGCCAAGATGTTGCCCAGAACAGTAGGACTACTATGAAATCAATTACACTTTCTGGATGATATAAACTAGCTCCAAGTAAAGATATCATGGATCTTACCTTAAAAAAATATTATACTGAAATATCTTTAATGGGAAACTCCTCAGAAAACAGTAAGTGGTTTATGTAAAGGAAGTCCTAAATAGTTATACAATCATATTGAAAAACCTGTGAGACTAGCACATTCCAAAAGGACATTGTTTGGGTTACCATTTACGTTCCCAAGCTCCAAAAGGACATCATTTGTGTTACCATCTATGTTCCCAAACTTTCATGCCAGAAAATTTATTAATGAAAAGAATGGGAAGTAAGCCAAAATTGTGCTAACTTTCCAATCTGATTGCCCAACTGCCAAAAGAAGGACTCAAAGTGTGTCTGCTGAGCAAGCAACTGCAAATTGCCTTCCAAAAATTCAGATATGTCTGGCCTAGATTTTTTCTTTTTGCTCCAGCCCTTTTATGAGCACAAATAAAGGTGTTTATAAAAGAATCAGTATTCTGCAGGTTCCATGCCTTTTAAATACTTCCTGCCTAAGTCACTGACTTGAGTCAGTTGAGATCAAAGTTTCTCTTGGCAGAAACTGAAGTTGCTTAGTTGACCCACACTCAAAAGGAACAGTCTTCTCAGTCAATAAAGGTAAGTGTTATCAAGACAAGTCTTTCTATAGATGCTACATATTTGGAGAATTTAGTATAATCTCCAGCTAACAACTGATAGAACCATTTAAAGTCAATAACCCTATGCCTGGTAGGAACCATGGAAAAGGTGGTGCATGTGTGCTCCTCCCAGGAGAAAAACTGGAATAACACTTCAGTGTACCAATGCCCTGCCTCTGACAAGGCTAAAGGCATTCTTGATTTGTTGGCTCCCCTGCAGTTCTTAGGGTTCTAGTATGACAAAACTTGGTCCCCAAAACAGAGCTAGGTCAATTATTCTATATATCTGAAATTCCTCAACAGAAAAGGAAAAGCACAGCAGAAAACTCTTCACAACCACAGTGGATGCAATGGACTGAGAAAATGATAAGCTAGGTGTCACTAGCATTTCATTTTTTGAATTCCTGAGAGGTTTAATAACTACCATGAAGAAAAATTATAATGGAATTGTAAAGTATTAGTCTTTAATCTTCTTCCAGGCTTAGGATCATGAAAGATACAACAGACTAAAATTTAACATATTAAGCTTGCCTAAGTTTCATCATTATGTTAACATTAATACTGAGTAGATATTTTCCTTTAAAAATACAAAAAGAGAATTACAAAGAACAGCTGGATATACAACAATGTGATTGCACAAGCAAGGTTATATCAATTTTGAGCATGAATGTATATGAACAGAAGAACAGCAACTGACTCACTTCACAGGTTCCCTCATTCCCTAAGGAGTGCAAACTCATCACTCTCCCCTTAACTACCCCATCTACAAACAAATCAAACAGCCATGGTGACATCATACACTGCTTTATTTGGATCCATTCACTCTCCTCTCTTCTTACTTGTACACCGACCTTGCACCCTTGATGAAAACTTACCACTACTTCTAGCAGCTTTCCTCTCAAACCATATATCTTTAAGACCTTCCACAAGGCATTTCTTTCAACTCTATCATATGCTTTCTCCATATCCATAAATGCCATAAACAAATCCTTCTGCTTTTGTAGGCATTTCACACTCACATTCTTCAAAACAAAAACCTGATACATACATTCTTTACTACTTCTGAAGCAATATTGTTCCTCCTTAATAAGATGCTCTGTGTATGCCTTCACCCTCTCAATCACCACTCTCCCATGCAAAGTATCAGGTACCTTAAATAAACTTATAATCTGTAATCTGAACACTCACCTTTGTCTTCCTTGTCTTTATACAGTGGGAATATACATGCATTCTGCCAATCCTCAGACACCTCGCTATGGCCCATAAATAAACTGAAAATTCTAGTTAAGCAAGCAACATCACAGTCACCCCTTTTTTAAAAAATTTAACTACAATATATCCCTCTAGCCACTTTGCCACATTTCATCTAATACAAGGCTTTCATTACCTTTTCTCTTTTCACCAAACCACTCTCCATGACTGTCTTACTTTGCATACCGTCCTGACTCAAAGACCCTACATTTGCCACCCTATCATCAAGCACATTCAATAGACCACCTCCTTGCTTCATCACTACCTGTTGCCACTTCCCCATTTGCCCCATTCACTAATGTTCCCATATGTTCTCTTATTTTTAGCGGATTATTAACCCAATTCCAAAACATCTTATTTGCCCTGAAGTTTACTGATACTTGCTCACCATAACTCTCATTTGCCTAACTCTCATTTGCCCTTTTTTCAACCCCTGCATATTCCTCTGGATCTTTTGCCACTTTCTATCATACACCTCTTAATCATTTGCACTCTGAGAAAGGTGGCAGGTGGTCAGATTAGAAAGGGTAGTGAGTGAGGGATGAATACTGCTCACCTGCTGGCATCTAAGCCTTTCTTTTTGTGCCAGCACTGAAGTGAGCTAAGCTGCACTACTTCAGCATCAACATCAATTCACTTAGCATTTCTCTCACACTGTCTAGGCCATGGTGACCTGCTCTGCAACTGATATCCTCAGTGCTTAATCTGTGCTCCTGTCTTAAGTCAACACATTATTAATCTTGCCAATGCCTGTTTGTGGCATTCCTGCTTCCATCAAGTCAACCACATCTTGCACTGAGCTATACCAGCATCTTCACTTTCCAGTAACTCTCAACAGTTGTCTACTCTACATGCTGCCTCACAATAAGTTTCAACATCAAATCTGCAATCAAAATGGCTCACCTGAGTTATGCTGCTTCCACAGATTGCTGTAAGTTTTGGGCAACTTGTGGATTTAGGTTCAATATGCCCACCTACTGGGGGAGCCCCTCTTCAAGATTTGGCTCAGCTAATGTTTGTCATCATAATTCAGCATAGCTAGCCAGTACATCTGCATAATTTACTGTGCCAGATTCAAACGCTCTGTTCCCAGTGGTTACTACTTGCAATGTACTTTCCAGCAAAAGACTGTGCAACTAGTAAGCCCTTGATATTACATGATTTATATATTACTGTACTTTTTATCATCAGATCTGTACCTGGTCAGATTATTTAGTAGTAACTCTTCACCAGTGATTATTGAATCATCTGATACTGTGATGGTACGGTTTCCATCTGGCATTTCACCAACGCTGCAGACCTCATGCTTCTGTAAATCATTCAGATCTCTAAGTATATCCTCTTTTTTATCATTATCATCCAATGGTGGTGTACTGTCTTTGTTATCCAGCCTTGCTACATAAGTTTGTTTTTAATTAGCCGAGAATTTAGGACAGTTATGTAGGTGCTATATTGTCAATGGAAACAAAGGCTTCTTCTAACTCAAGCTTCTGTGTGTGTTTTTCTTTATATCTCTCCTTTGTAAGCATACGTACATATTAAATCATTATCTTGCACTGTAAATAAATACACCTATTCTATGTGCACTTCTTTTTCCCTTGTGAGCTATCCCACTACCCTGTAAAAATTAGTAATTATCCAAATTACCAGCATCTTGAGGTAACAATTACCACTGGCTTTGACTAGGATCCTATATCACCCAACTAATCAAACAGTGTGGGTCCATGCTTCTGTGTCTAGGCAAGTAGAATCAAATCCACTAACATCTGAAAGTATTCTATTGTTCAACCTTTAAATGTCAGGTGACTTGCATATTGCACCTCACAAATTCAACAAAAACTTAATTCTTCAAAAGAAAGAAATACATGTAAAATTAAAGTACATATAAAAAAGTGTGAGCTAACAAACCTTATAGGACCACAGAACAGAACTAGATTTAACATGTACTTCCCCTGGCAGAGGAGCTGAGCCTCTAAAGCAAATTCAGTAAAGACTTTTGTATCACTATCTCCGAAAGAAATATATGCAAAAGTAAGAAATATATGAAAAAGTAAACTATATGCAGAGATGAGTGAACTAACATTAACTCATAAGGCCATGATATAGCGCTGAAGTTCTTTTATTTTTAGCTGAGACAGCACGGGCAACCGAGGCCCCAATCAAAGCCATCCTATTAACACTACATGTATTCAATTTCTAAAAGGGGAAACAGAAGAAGGAGTCAGGCATGGGAGTGCTCATCCTCCTAGAAGGTTCAGATTGGGGTGTCTGAATGTATGTGGATGTATCCAAGACAAGAAAAAAGGAGAGATAATTAGTATGTTTGAAGAAAGAAACCTGGATGTTCTGGCTCTGAGTGAAACGAAACTCAAGGAAAAAGGGGAAGAATGGTTTGGAAATGTCTTGGGAGTGAAGTCAGAGGTTGTTGAGAGTACAAGAGCTAAGAAAGGAGTAGCATTACTCCTGAAGCAGGAATTGTGGGAGTGTGTGATAGAGTGTAAGGAAGTAAATTCCAGATTGATG
>JAYMFT010191822.1:0-11842 GCA_038088735.1 Panulirus argus
CTCTCTCTCTCTCTCTCTCTCTCTCTCTCTCTCTCTCTCTCTCTCTCTCTCTCTCTCTCTCTCTCTTTCTCTCTCTCATTCTCTCTCAATGACCCAGGGTGTTCCAAAGGTGTGGTGAAGGAAGCAGTGTGGTGACTCTGGACCTTAGGCATCGAGTGAAACTGAATAACAAGAACAGTTACAGTGAACGAAGAACTTTTAAAAGGAGAAACCAGCAATTTTGAGAACATAGAGATGATGTCAGAATGGAATCACGTGCTGTGAATTGGGAAAAAGTTCTTCAAGCGAACAAACGAATGCCAGAGATTTGTTCAAGTGGTACAAAAGGGGATGGGAGGGAGTTCTTCAAGTGAACTTAGGGATGAGCAGGAGTTCTTCAGGTGAACAAAAAGGAGAGGAGACAGTTCTTCAAGTGAACAAAAAGGGTGGCATGGAGTTCTTCAAGTGAACAAAAAGGAGATGAGAGAGTTCTTCATACGTACAAAGGGGCGGGAGAACGTTCTTCAAGAGAGAAAATAGGATAGAAGAGAGCTCTTCATGAGAAATAAGAAAGTTTTTAAAATCACAGCAACGAACTCAAATAGAATTATAGAAAACGTGATGTCCATCTCATGTCTGATCGTAAAACATAATTCAGTTAATACTGAAAATTTTTACCAATAACTTCAAAGCTCTGGATAGCTAAAGGGTTAAAGCTGATGACAGAGCTGGTCATCAAATAATTATCCAGATAATTCATGTGTATTTCATTATCCTGTTTTTTTCCATTTGGCTTAACAATTCTGAACTGGTTAAAATAATTATCAGTATCATTTTAGCATCGTTTATTTTAGTTAACATTACCTCATTATCGATATAATTATCACTTTCGTATTTCTTGGCTTAATTACTCCTCCTCATCCTGTAAACTTTGGTTTACGTATCAGAGTTTACAGTAAAATATCGAGGACTTTACATGTTATAGATTTTGAAATTAGACTCCAAACAAAACCAAAACTTTAAGTATCCACAATTATGATACAATCTTATATATACTGTGTCAAGAAATGACATTGATTACTTCCCTAATTACTAGGCTCGGATGTCATTAAGTAAAGTCCTCATTTACGCTAATTGTGATTAACTGGACAACATTAAGTATTCCATTATCCAAATTATAACTGATAGGATTATCACAAACACTGTTATCTAAATTGTACACTCTAGGATGGTGTAAAGAGAGAACGTTAATCCAGCAGACAGAGAATTAACATAGCAACGCAACGGGGATAAATTATGATTACGGTCTCATTATTTCAGCTATTTTCTTAATGATACCTGACACGTGCAGCAGGGAAAATAAACGTCCTGTTGTGATAATACAGCAGGAGAGGAAAAAATATTAGGATCATTATGGAGAAAATTAAGATGTCTGAGGTCTCCAGATGTTTGCACACCTGGCTCTTAAAGACAGAAGGGTTTTAGAGAGAGAGAGAGAGAGAGAGCGGAGACGAAAGAGAGATAATCCCACAGATTCGTCGCCTGGTGACATAACGATCAATCCTCGTGTGGTTGGTCTGAATATAAAAACTACAGGAAGCAGCTGGCAGTGGCGTGGTGCGGGGTACAGACCCTGTTGCCTGGGACGCACGTCAACAAGACCATTTAAGCTTCTTCATTGAAATGAGTTTATGTTGAATAATATGCCTCAATTTTCCTTCCAGTGGGCCGGCCAGTCATTTTCTAAATAATTTTCTGCACTTTTCTTAAGTAATGAGAGTCTAATCTCCCTCTGCCTCATGACTGACTCGTTATCCTGGTAGTTTGTGTGTACCATGGTCTCTGCAGCAGTCCAGTATAATGACCGTGTGTGTGTGTGTGTGTGTGTAGACGTTTTCAGTCGCCATCCTCGATCCGGCTGTCCAAGAGAGTGACCAACTCCTAGCCCACATGTTTATATATCTTCAGCAGTGAGAAGAGCAGGAGCGTGCTGCAGCAGCAGGGTCCTCTCCCTGGCTCCGCTCAAGGCCAACTACCTCGTCGAGGAACGTCAGTAATTAGCAACAGAACGCTAAACTCCTCAAGGCGTTCTTTGATCCTTAGAATTATGAAGTCCGGACAGAACGTTGTTCTTCCTCTCGTCTTTAATGAGAGAGAAAAAATCAGACGCTTTCGACTTGGCACAACTCGGCGAGGTCTAAATCATCCCATTCTTCATTCTCCTTCACGATACTTCATAATATATATATATATATAGATAGATATCATGTGTGTTTGTCTGTTTGTATTATCCCAGGAGCAATATAAGGAATCTAAGTAGCGAGGGGCAGATAAACAAAGCCATTATCTTATGATCTAATCACGATAAAAGATAATTAATGACACCGGACGACGTTCCGACGCGAGGATTTTCTCCTACACTTGATAGGCAAATGGACTCTTGCGTTACTCTTGGCCTTTACAGCCAGCCTATCGGTAGTTCCCGATCGTGGATAGACACCGCTGGAGGGATGTACCCCCCCAAAGCGAGCAGGGAGGCCATATTGCACGCGCTCGCTACTTTCTCGCACGCCCCAGCTTCCCGGCTTTGCTGAACATCCAACCTCCCTCACGAGGACATTCCCAAACGTCGGAAGGGTTCGGAAAGTAACAGTCTCTTCGCCTAAATGTGGGACAAGATTCCCGGGATATTGCCGTGAGATTGTATCTGTTCGATGTTGTGAACTATCAACATGAACTGAGCGTACTAGAGTTGGTCTTCAGCATCCCACAAGAGACAAATTTCAACAAACAGCCAGTAAGCTTGTTAATGCTTGATGTATGTGTGTACGTATGTGTGTGTGTGTGTGTGTGTGTGTGTGTGTTTGTGTGTGTGTGTGTGTGTGTATGTGTGTGTGTAACAGCAAGCAAGCAAGCAAGCATCCCCCCCCCCAACACACACACACACACACACGCTGCCTGTTGGCCAAAATTGAAAATCGTTCCAGTTTTATTTGCAGGAGTTACTCCATTAGGCACGTATAAGGGAAGAGAGGAAGGGAGGTGGGTTGGGCTCTGCTACTTCCCCCCACGACCTCGTGCTAGAAAATCTTTACTCATTTTTCACGATATATCGAAATCCGATGGAGAGAGAGAGAGAGAGGGAGGGAGAAAGAGAGGGAGAGAGAGAGAGAGAGGAGAAAAGAGAGAGAGAGAGAGAGAGCAGCTAAAAAAAAAGATGAATTGGATACTATCGTCTTCAAAGTCTCATTTTACATGAAAAGAAAAAAAAAACACGCGATGAAACCCGATGATGAAACCCCGAATTTCCGGCCAGAGAGACGTACCATCAGTGAACAACGTTTATACATTTTCTGTACCACAGTTTTGTATAAACCAAAAAACATAAAATTTCATGGAGTCCTTTTTTTCTTTTTTACGCAGGCCATACTCTATGGATTTTAGTTGACTAAGGAGCAGCAACCTCAGCTCACAGCATCGAGTCCTGAGGTTCTCTAGCGAGGTTGTATGATGGGGTTGGGAAGGACGGAGGCAGGTTCTTGGACGGAAGATCCTACAAAGGATATCGTGCGCTCCCATCGGGACACTTGAGAGGATTTACAACACTTACTCCGACGGCCCTGGAAGAGTCACTCTCTGACCTTCCATGACCACCCCCCCCCCCGAGCCAAGATCTGTCGCACTCGAGGGACGCATTACTGTGACCTCCTCCTTTCTAGGTCACACTCCAGGCCGGGAAGGGGCCAAGTGGTGTGGGTAGTAATTCCAGAGCACCTACTGGTTTCCCCTCCTTTCTTACACCCCAGATTTACATTCTCAACAGTCTGACAGAAAGACTCTCGTAAGAAACGTGAAATAAGTATGAAAACCCATCACAACCTGACTATATTGACTCCCTAAAAGTGGCCACAACAACCCATTTTCCTCAGAGCAAAGTCCTCTGGGAATTAATGATCTAAACTTTATAATCTTGTCCTCTAAAGTGGATGTGAATCATCTCATTTCCGAACATACTTACAATGTAAGTAGCTGTAAAGTCTTACTTTTCATGTTTGGTGTGGCGTTGGAGACAGGATATTGGAGGGGGGTATTCGGAGGGTGCCGAAGGCCTCCTAGCCTCGCCCCAGGACCACCGAGCATGGAGGAGGGTTCATTACTGATAATGTATCACACACAACGCTCCAATGGCGCCCTCACACAACTAGTCTGGAACGATTGGGGTTGTTTGCTTGAGCACCTAGTTTCTGTTCACCAATCTGTGTATGTTTCTCTCCATATGTGCATCTACCTGTTTCCCTATATGTCTCTATCTCTATCTATATCATATATATATATATATATATATATATATATATATATATATATATATATATATAAAAACAGATGAAGGTATCCTAAACCCATTCCTAGGTTTATCACCTCAATACGTTATGATACATCCGACGGTAAGGAAATGAAGCAGGCCAGGCTAGTGGTGGCGTCGGAGTCCAACACGAAACCTCACCTGCCAGTCTCTCTCTCCCCCTCCCCAACCCCAACCCCACCCTTGCCAACACTCCCAACCCCCCTTTAGCAACCTCTAAGCCACCACACCTGTCAACCATCCCCCCCTCACCCCCCCCCCATTTCTGGGTAGGTGCCAGCTGTTGCCATAGGCAATGTCTCTCAGATGTCATCCGGCCAGTTGTGTGGCGGGGACCCGGGTTGTGGTGGCGGTGGTAGCGGGGACCTGGGCGGTTGTGGTAGGGGACCCGAGTGGGGTAGGGAGGGGAGGGGGGGGGGGTAGGTGACCCGGCGGCAGCAGCAGCAGCAGCAGGAGCGAGAGGGGGGGGGGGTAGAGAGAGAGAGAGAGGAGAAAGTCGGGGAGAAGCGGACTATAAAACTGGCGATAATTCATGCTTTGGGGAGATGTGGTGGGCAGCCTGGGGTGATATAGTGAGTGTCGTACCGGTGTGAGAGCGGGGAAAGTGGGGGAGAGTGGGGAGGGAGAGTAGGGAAGAGAGAGAGAGAGAGAGGAGGGGGGGAGGGAAGTCCTTGGTAAGGAGTTTGGTAGGGTGAGAGGGTGAGGAAGAGAGACAGAAGTAAAGACGGAGACAGTGAGACAGAAAAAGAGACAGAGAGACGGAAATGATACCGAGACACGGGGAGATTAAGAGACAGAGATGATAAGACAGAGGGAGAGACTGGCTCACACAGAGACAACAGGAAGCCTAAGGATGTATTATGGTGTCTCTAACCCCGGCAGGAGATATAGTCTCTCTCTCTCTCTCTCTCTCGGCCGTGTGAGAAGGGCATTACCTACTGTGTCTCCACAGTAGGTATGGTGAGACGAACGCCATCTGTATTAAGGAAGACAGAGGCGGGCAGATATGGCAGACACCGTAGGGGGTGCCCACTCTACTGAAAGGGGTCAAAATGGTGGGTACCATCGTGGGTACCCACTGAGAGGGGTCAATATGGCGGTTACTACTGTGGGTGCCCACTGAATATGGTATTTACCATTGCGGGCGCCTAGCCCTAATTGCCCTACCTGGTCCTGACTGGCCCGGCTTGTCCCTGCCTGACCCTAAGTGGCCCTACCTGGTCCTGACTGGCCCGGCTTGTCCCTGACTGACCCTAAGTGGCCCTACCTGACAGATTTTCCCTGGCTCTGATTGGCTCTGCGTTACCTCTGGCGGCCCTAACTGGCCCTGACCTGCCAAAAGCGTCCCTCCCTGACCTTCGCTGGCCCTGAATGGCCTTGTCTGGCCTTGAGTAGCCTTAAGGGGCTCCGGCTAGCCCTGCCTAGCCTGGACTGGGTGGGACGGAGGGCAGGGATAGAAGGAGAGGGAGAGAGAGAGAGGGGAGGGGGGGGGGGAGACAGACTCACGGCGGGCCTGTTGACAATGTAAACAGCTGAGACGCGTTTTTTACTTTTTTATTATAGGACGGGAGTTGCCCAGTCGCTCGGACCCGTGCCATAAGATGGAAAATCCCATAACTTGGACTCAGAGGATGACCCCTAGATGACCCACACACACAAGCTCCCTGACAGAAGCCATTCGTCCTGAACGAGGGGAACGACGACGACCAACTGCCAACCCTCGTTCTGGGAGGGTCATCCAGGTGAACAGAAGCAATTACCGAACGACCCAACCAGGGCTTCGCTCTCGTGGCTGGGGGGGGGGGCATTGAACCAGTATTCTCTCGCTTGCCAGACGAGACCATGATGCTTGTACTGTCAACTCAGAAAATGGAACCAAAGTGTAAGTTTGTTGGGGTCTCTCTCTATATATATATCTATCTATCTATCTATCTATCTATCTATCTGTTTATCTATCTCTATCTATCTATCTATATATGTATCTATCTATCTGTTTATCTATCTCTATCTATCTATCTATCTATCTATCTCTGTGTTTGTGTGTGTCTGTGTCTGTGTGTGTCTGTGTCTGTGTGTGTCTGTGTAAAGAGAAAGAGAGAGAAGGAAGCCATGTCTGCTACTGTAAGTCTGACGTGCGTTTACCAGTTCATCCTCCGTTTTCTATACAGCGGCCAATATCCGGGACACAAATGGATATTGGTTCCATCAAATCCTGCAAAGAATGTAAATCTCTGCAGTTGTCCTGCACCGCAATATCCAGCCGCTTTGGTAGATTTCCTGTGAAAAGAGAAAGGAAAAAAAAAATCCCGTGATGAGAGGTCCATTTCTTATGAAAATTGAGGTGTCAGACTTGGCCCTGTGAGATGGAGTCTTGAGTCAGGTGTCAGTTCCCGCTGTCGTCTGGATCTGGTCTGTATGACAGACACAGTCATCAAATCGTGTCAAGAGAGACGCCGCCACTCCCCTAGTTAACATCTCGCGGGATGGAAGGATGAATCACCTCGTTATCCTTCGTTGCTGTAATCACGCGTCCATCTGGACCGTTGTTGACTGACACCTGCATCCTGGCCCTGAAATGTTTCCTGAGTGCCGATCAATCAGAGATTCTAGGTTGGAGGAGGAAGGCAATCATGTCACCCTGACAGGAGAGCTTTTGGGTCCCAGAGACTTTTTGGCAAGGCACACGGGAGCGTCTGGTGCAATGTATACGTTCACCCTTGCAACGCTTAGAATACATACCTGCGCATACGTATGTATTGTACATACACGTAGTAAACACACATGCATGAGAGAGGATTGGATCATACTGTTGGGTCTGGCAGCGTTTCAAACTATTGCTTAATGATTAATTGCAGGTCAAGGGCATTTTTGTGCTTTCGTAACAAGCCTGAAAGAAATGAAGCTACGAATATTCCTGAAGACAAATTTTGGCAAAAAGCTTTTTAATGCATTCGTGCATAACAATGTTCCCTTGTGCCTGATGGCATATGTTATTAAAGGTATAGTAATTACCGTTCACAGCATGACCACCTGGTAACACAGGAATCATTCATCTAATCATTACTTGTGTTTACTTGTTATGAGAATAATGAGTTGTGATAGTTAGCCACAGCCACCCACCTATCAGCTAACCAACAGCCACCCTTCGGGCTATCCCCGCCACCCAGCCACGCTGCCACCCAGGCTTCTTGCATATACAGTGGATTTAAACATGATAACACGCCTGGAACATACCAGCCCGGTCCCTCCCCCCTCCCCAGCTGATCGTTCTGCTTTAGGTAAGCTTCAAACACACCTATATCATTATTCACAACCATCCGTAATCAACAGCAACAAAAAAAGAACAGAAAATAAACGGAGAGAAATAGCAGGAACATAATTTACAACACGTTGACATGCCAACAACAACTGCTGTCACCATGCCAACACCAACAGGTATCAACAGTAGAGAACCACCAAGATATAATCATCACAATCCCAACAGTAGCATCAACAGGCGGGACAACAGAAGCAACAGTTACAATGGCATCACGCGCGCCGTTGCTTCCTACCCCAATACCTGCAATTAGCGGGACAACAATGCTTCTGTGATTAGCTTTTCGGGTGTTAGAGACGACCAGCTGGCTCAGGCCACGGCCTCTGGGGTACAGCTATAGTTAAGATATTTTGTATCATGTTGACATCTTCCCTTCGCCCACTAGTGGCTGTCTGTTCCCGACTGGTAGTGACTTTCAGTGGCTCTCTCTCGTCCCCACTGACAGTGTCCTTCAGTGGCAGTGTAAACCTCCCATTGATAGCGACTGACTATGGGGATCTAATTACACTGGAACTCAACTATCAATGCGATGGTATTCGACCCGATGTTAATAGAGATGAGATGGAGTTTCCGAGAGACACAAGATCCGGGTCAAGTCCTGTTGTGACAAGCAATTATCAGATTACGTCAACAGAACGAGAGAAAATGATGCAATTATTCAACAGAAAACAAAGACTGTCAGGCATATCAAAAGAGGTTAGATATGCAGACAAATGAATCTCTTGGATAAGGAGCTGTAGAGAGAGAAGGAGTTAGAAACATAATTAGAATGCGAAAGATGGATAAAATCCGCTTAAAAAGTATAGACGACAAGAGAAGGAACATCATGGCATCTATAGTGGGATCTAGAAAGAGGTAAACCAAGCCAGCAAGGGTGGATATCCCACGTAAACCGAGGGCGAAGAGGAGAGTAAAGGTGGCATGAAAGATATAGCCGAATGCGAAACTCTACGGTAAAGTTTATTCATGTTTAACTAACCCGACCAATTTGAAGGAAAACGTGTCTCCCGGTCGACAGGGGGGGAACTCAAGACGTCTGTAATGTAACACAGGAGTGTTGGAGATCCAGCGAATTAGATGGAATATAAGGAAAGTATGAAAGGTTAGTCGAGGTATATCTGTGTTGACATCCCCACGAAAGCCTCGTCGGTAGAGCCACATCAAGGGGCAGGGCTGCCCCGTCTGGAGAGACACACACATCCAGGGCAAGGATGCTCATGTAGGACAAGACGCCTTCGTTAGTACACCCCAAGGGCCCCGCCAATAACAGAAGCTGTTAGCTCTCTGTGTTGACACCAGCAACCCCGTCAGTGTAAACAATGTGACTAGATCCTTGGACCTCGCCATGCAACACACAAACAAACATTTTGTCTTGTTTATTTTCTCTTCCTCGTCGTTCCTGCTCTTGTTTGTGGCTGGCCTTCCTGTTTTCTCGGGGTTTTATTTACTTTGTGAATAGTTTCTCGCCTTCCACCACACAGAGAAAAGACAATTATGATTTTCTAAGGAGACTTTACGTGAATTATGCTTTCCATGTCTTTGTTTTGTAGAGTTCGGTGACTGATGTGGTTACGTCGAGAGAGATCTATATATTAGAGAATTTACACTTCTACACACACACACACACACACAGAGTCTTGTAGGCAAGTAATCCCATCCTCCATAAAAGGTAATCCCGAATCCCATGAAGCAAAGTAATCTCCATTACCAAACACATTACTCTTATTTCTAGATTAATCCGGGTTCTGACTCCACCACACTTGCCTCGCATCCACCACAGAGCCACAGAAGAATCGCTCCCACGCCTAGATCGGTCTTCGGAACAAGAAGGGCTTTAGCATCGCCTGGGGTGGACCCCCATCTCACAGACCAGACAGGGACGGGTGAACACGGGAGTCTTGGGCCACTGTCGTCAATGTAGCGAGAGACCCCCCCTCCTCCCCCTCCCCCCCCCGGGGGGGAAATGAAGCGCTCGAGTTCAATCTCGTTCATGAAATGAGATGAGGAAATGATGAACAAGCCAATGGATGTGAATGAACAGGGTTCTTACAGGATGTGTGAGTGGGTAATCAAAACGTGACCTTTGACCTGACCCCATATATCCCTTTCGCAAACCACAATGTAATGACGTTATAGAATACCACTGGCTGTATCAGTCAACACTGTAGGACACTGTAAACTGCTGAAATGATGTGAATACAAAATTACAGCGTACGATGATACGGTAATGTAGTTGTAGGAGTGAGGCTCGAACCATGGGTTCTTGTATACAAAATGATACCAGGTAGCCAGCATCCTTACGGTACCTGTGGTAATTCTACCATCTCTTCCAATAGTTTGGAAACTGTAACATAAATCCACAGAGCATCGCTTCCCCGTGGGATGCGAACCCTGATTCTAAATTGAGAAAAGAATGTGTAGAACAATTCGAAAAGTAAAAAGGAATTTAAAGTCTTCCAAAAATAAAGTAATTTCATGTAAGAATTCGAATCTTTTTTACGTTAGAGGCTGAGGTCCACATCAAGGCCGGGCCTTAATTGAAATTCGAAGAGGCCAATGAAATGGAAGAAAAAAAAAGAGAAAAGACAAAGGAAAGTATTCGAGAATTTTGGAGAAAGTGAAGAACCCGTCTTTTGAAACGTGCCAAGTCATAGATATTGGCAAAAAGATTTGGGAGGGTAGAGAGTTCCAAGGCTTCCACTTTCATAGAAAGAAACAGTTGTCAGACGCAAAAACGCAAAGAAAAATAAAGAAAAGATAATCTACAGAAGATCTTGTCTACAGAGATGTTAACAAACTAACTTGTTAATATTAAACAATAATTTGATATATGAGTATTATCTTTTTCACTCAATCATATTGATGTGTTCATCATCATGTCCACTAAGTCGTATTCATATGCTCATGATAACTGGGGCACCAGTTGAACACAGACTCATATACATATCAGTGTAAATCTAGATAAAATTTTGTGAATTTTAACTTAGGAAAAGTCACACAGGAAGATTATATTTCTAACTTATTCAAATTTGACATCGTGAATCATATAATATTTCTATAAAGTCAAAATACAGACTGTTTATTTGCCTAAATAGAAAATTAAATCAACAAAATATTTCTGACAAATGAAGACTCCCATAGCTAACTTAGTCTCTGCTACCTGACAGTAAAAATTACTAATTTTTCCAGAAGAAAGTTATCAGACGTTGTTAAATCTGACATCCTAACGGATTTCCTCGCAATCTATAAGCGTATAAATTTGCATACTAATTTGCATGCTAATTTGCTGTTGATATACGAAGGCTACATATATTTCTCCTGGCGGAAGTCATAAGAATTAACCCGTCAAGCGGAGTTTGGTCCAGTGTATAACTGAGAAAGCAATTTATATTCTCGACATAGTGAATTCCGAGTTGTTGAATTGACCACTAGGTTAAATACGATTCACAAACGTTATGTTAAACAGTTGGATCCTTTATGATGTTCCATCTCTCTCTCTCTCTCTCTCTCTCTCTCTCTCTCTCTCTCTCTCTTCTCTCTCTCTCCTGGAGTGAATTTATGTGTCTAGTAATTGACTAAATCATCATGACTGACAGACAGACAGACTGACAGACTGACAGATAGAATTGGGTGTCAGAAAACATAATGTTGTTAAGTATGTGAGAGGGTTTCAGGCTATGACAGGACTCGCTAACAAAACGTGTCAACTTTATGCAAATTACTCCTGATGGGATTTTGACAAGCTTTTAATAATTCTTTTTCCGCCCTTATGAATATCTATGTATTATGGATACATAGATTTTACACATAGCAAGTACTGTATAATAGATCACACGCACACGTGACACATACTCAGTGTAAAATGCAGATTATGAATGTGTATATCATATATACTAAAGTATGAGGCAGGGGTGAGCTTTTTACTTATACAATGTTATGTTGGAAGGTGTCTCGTAATGGTGCATAAAAGTGAGTGACGAGAAAGAGAGAGACAGAGAGAGAGAGTGTGTTAGTGTGTGCGTGTGTGTGTGTGTGTGTGTGTGTGTGTGTGTGTGTGTGTGTGTGTGTATCTATAGGGTCAGTCTTTTTTCATAGTGAAGATACTGTCAGTCTGACCCATTGATTGGCACCAGATGTGTCTAACTTGCCAGCCTTACCCCCCCCCCCAACCCCCCCATCCCCAC
>JAYMFT010191833.1:0-11841 GCA_038088735.1 Panulirus argus
TTCAATTAGGGCCCGGCCTTGATGTGGACTTTTGTCCGTGACTGGAGCCTTCAACATAAAAAAAAAAAAAAAATATGCATTTCAATTTAAATGTAAGGGTAACATAAATCAAAAGCATAACTTTAAAAAAAATTACAAAATGGAACAGTGCATTAGCAAGGTAGCACAAGAATCAGTTGAAGAAGTGGCTTTATTTGCTCACATCAATTTTCTTGCTGTCATGCATAATGCACTAAAACAAAAGCCCCACCCATCCACATAAGGACAGGATGATGTTTTGAAAGGTTAACAGTGTGTGCAAAACAAAGAGACCAAATGGGAACAAAAATGAAGGGGGCAAATGGGGAAGTGATAACAGGTAATGATATTGAGAAAAGGACACGAAGTAAGTATTTTTGGTCGTGGATAGGGGGCTGAGGTTTCTGTGTATTACACATGACAACTAGAGAATGAATATGTTTATGGATGGGGTGGTGAGGAAGGTAATTGCAGAAGTCTGGGAGAGAGGAGAGAGTAAGCAATCGTAGATGGTAAGGGAGGCCTGGGAAATGAGTCATTTGTTGTTTCCTCATGATGCAGCACTGGAGGTAGATTCAAGAAAGAAACTGCAGAAGTAGACAATGAGTTTAGGAGAGTGTGTGAACGAAGGAAGTTGAGTGTACTGTGAATACAAGAAAGGTTATTAGTTTTGCAAGGTATAAGGAAAGGTTAACTGGGGTGTGAGTTTGAAAGGAGAAAATTTAGAAGTGAAGTGTTTTAAATACCTGAGAGTGGGCTTAGCAGCAAAGGAACCATAGCAGCAAGAATCATAGGGTGGATGAGAGGGTGAAGGTTCCTGGAGCACTGAAGAATGTGCAGAAAGAAAGGTCTTTATCTGGGAAGGCAAAAATTGGGTATGTTTGAAGGTACAGTAGTTACAACAATGTTGTATCAATGCAATGTATGGCTGTAGATGAAGATGCGCAGAGAATGATGGAAATTCATGGAAATGATATGTTTGAGGATAATATGCAATGTGAGGTGGTCTGATTGAGCAAGAAATAGAAAGGTACCAAAGAGGTGATGTATTAAGGAAAGCATGGATGAGAGAGCCAAAGAGGGTGTGCTGAAATGGTTTGGACACATGGAAAGAATGAGTCAGGGGAGATTGACACAGGGAATATGTGTGTCAAAAGTGAAGGGGTCTAGGAGAAACAGGAGACCAAATTTGAAATGGAGGAATAGGGTGAACAATATTTTGAGTGCTCAGGGCCTGAACGCCTGGGAGGGTGTAGGGGGTGCATGGGATAAAATGGATTGGAGTGATGTGGTACATGGGCAACAAAGGTCCTTCCAATGAACAGAATCAAGGCATATAAAGCAGCTGAAGGATCCACAAAATCATCTGTAGGGCCTGGTTGTGGATAGAGGGCTGTGGTTTCTTTGCATTACACATACCAACTAAAGAATGGATGTGAACAATTGAGACCTTTCTTCATCTGTTCTTGGTGCTAATTGCTAACACTGGAAATGATGAACAAGTATGAAAAAAAAATAATTTACAGTAAACCCTCAATGTAATGTATTAATAGGGGATGGGGTGTCCATTAATGCCGAAAGTCCGTTAAATTGAATGTGACCTAAGCACCACTTTTTAATACATACAGTAATACAATATACAGTTCACACGCTTTCTTTTAACTCCTCTATCACTTGATGCCATTTTGAATTGTAAGGATGGCAAATTTAATATAAAAAGTCACAATTCTCTGTACACAACCTGACAGCACAATAGCGTGAGGCAGACTAAGACCGAAACAAAGCGAGTGTACCCAACGCTACCAAAAACAAGTGCGATTTGAAATGCGCATGATGCAGTGTTTTTTGAGATTTTTTATTTTTCCAGATTTTTTCAGTCATTATTAATTAATGTATTATTATCTGCCCGGTCCATTAATCTGAATTTCATTATATCGGGATGTTAAATCGAGGGAT
The DNA here is from genome assembly GCA_038088735.1 of Panulirus argus. Taxonomy (NCBI): domain Eukaryota; kingdom Metazoa; phylum Arthropoda; class Malacostraca; order Decapoda; family Palinuridae; genus Panulirus; species Panulirus argus. The sequence continues at coordinate 1,975 of JAYMFT010191833.1, forward strand.
TATTGAATATAACGTAATATTTCTAACTGAATTCATGTAATTCACCACCAATGTTCTATCTGTACATGAAATGAGCATAAATTTGAAAAGGCAAAAAACACTCTCCTTATCCTCATTCCTATCAGCAGAAGCCACATATATCAAACACATCTGGACTTGGCCAAACATGAAGGTATTCAACATAGCCTTCAGAGTACCTTTCTTAACCTTAAATGTCAAACTATCATTTCATGATGAAAGCCCACATTTTTTAATGTCTCTTTACTGGGCATGTGAGGGTATCTGCTGAAACCAATACCACCATGTAAAAGTCACATTTGACAAGATTTATGAAAATGTTCCATGTGCTAATCAACTCTAAAACACATCCCTATTTTTCCCTTGTACAGAACAGTACCACTTTGTTCACTATGCATGGGTTCGCTGGCTGGATGCACATTTTTCCAGGAATGCATCCCCTATGCATAGAAGAGGCCTGTACTTTTTTAAATGGAATACAGCATGTAGGCTTGTGTGAGAGAGGGTTAAATATTAGTGTGCCTTGGAATGTAATGAAGGGCATGAAATGTGACCTGCAAGAGGAGGCCAGTTTTTATAAAAGGTGTGGCAAAGCTAATGATGAATGACTGGTTTGAAAAATTTTTTTGTAAATATATCAGTTCAAGATTAAGAGATGACAAGTCTAACTGTAAGAGGTTTGAACTGACTCTATAATGGTTAACAATGTGTCATGTAATGACAGAATAGAGGAGGTTACGAATGCCTACTGGAGAGATGGAAGAGCAACGAAAGACTTATATCCATGGGATAAGCTGTTTGAGATAGATGAACAGATGGGTGGGGAAGAGAGTGAAAGACAGAGTCATAAGGGAGTATGGGGGTCCCACATACAAATGACAATGGTTAACAACAGCAATGAGAATTGCAAATACTGTACTTTAAACATAAGGTACAAACTTCAACTTGAAAAATTTTAAGTCCTACTTTTTCTCATTTCTCACAGAACTTCCTTGGTACTAGGACTGTAAAAAATCAAATACAACAGAAATACAGTATAGAGTGATGTACATATGAAAATTACTTCTAATGTTCTCTTGTAATATTCTGAACAGCATATACATATGTAAGAAAAACATTAATGGTATACAGCAGGTACAAAGTACTTTAAAAACTCAATAATCAATAGTTCATCTCCTCAAATCACTTTCGAGTTATCTAAAACATTTAGCATTATCTGCTCCCTGAGATTTTTTCAACAATACCACCACCACATGTCAATGGTCATACAAACCTTTCCTAAGCTTTCAGCACCCTTAAGCCCTCCTGGGAGAACTACAGCATCATAAGGGCCTTTTGTTTTAGCATCATCAAGAGCAGCATCTGGCTGGATAACCACATCTCTGCTGCAATGTACTAGGCCAGCACCAGTCAACCCTGCTACAGTAACAGTCACCTGCAATAGAGTACATTTTTTTTTTTCTTTTTATATTTACATACAATGTACTCTTTAATGTAATGAGCTGCAGTAAACCGAGACTTCAAAAATACGAAATTTATAACAACAGGGTAGAAAAATGGGTACCTCTAACCTAAAACATGGAGGGTGATACGAAAGAGGGAAGAATGGTTTAATGAAGGATGTCAAAAAGCAATATGAGATATGTAGTGACAAAGATATAAATAACACTCTGGCCTGTTAAATTTTGATTGGTATAAGACAGCAACAAACAAGTAACGCAAGATAAGAAAGGGGGAACAATGAAACTTTGAAAAGAATACTGCAGACAAGGCTGGAGAAAATCCTCTTCTATAAATTTATTAGCATTAAATTGTCAGTTAAAGAGCAGCTCATCTGACTAAGGGATTCTGAGGTAAGAATTGTTGGTGTAAGGATATGTAGACCTGAATAATATGTTTCAAAGTATTTTCACAGTAAAAGTCACTATAGCCTTATCATCAGTGAGACAAAGTGGGAAGGTTTTAATTAATAGTGAGATATATAGAAAAGACATTAAAAAAATACTAAAAAGTGTTGACCCTTGCAAGGGTCATGGTCCTGAAGAAATTTCACAACATGGGCTGAAGATGTGTGCAGATACATTAGACAAACCCTTGAAATACCATTCAAGATGTCACTGGAGACAGGTAAAGTGCCAAGGTAATGGAAAAGGTCAAATGTCATACCTATCTGTAAAAAAAGGAGACTGGGAACCGGTCATGAATTACAGACTGGTCTCACTGATGGATGTGGTCTGTAAGGTTCCGGAAAACATAATTGGAAATCAGATAAATGACTTTCTAATGAGAGGAAATCACCTAAGCGAGATACAGCAAGGTTTTAGACTGGACAGTTTGTATCTGGACTGCTAGAATGCACCTGACAATGTATTCCATAGGAGGCTGATTAAGAAACTTGATCATCAGACAGAAATAGAGGGAAGAAACTCTGATGGACAGAGTATCAACCGAGTGGAAGGAAACAAAGGATGCAAATCTGAGGAGCCTTCTTATAATGGACCGAGGTTTCTGGTGGAGTGCTAGAGGGTTCTGTTCTGGGACTATTACACTTCTTGCTCTATGAAAATGACTTGCCAAAAGGGACAGACTACAATCTGAATATCTTTGAATATGATGCACAGGTCATGTGAGAAAAGAACAGTCGAAGTTTTTATCACCTTACAAGGAAACCTACACAAACTCCAAAATTCATCTCATATATGTTTGTTTAAGTTCAACTTAACAAGCTGCAGGAATCTGTGTGAGAAAAACAAGAGCACCTTTTTTCCTATTGTCACAGTCCCTCCTTAAGACAACAATTCAAAACAAATGTCTACTAATACTATGTTTACCATGTAGAGATATTTCAAATATAAATATCAGCTACAAAGAGGGGAAGTTCAGGTGAGGTTTTTACAAGTTCAGTAGATATCTTAACAATGCTTACCCTACTTTAACAGCAATCAAACCCATACTTTCCATGATAATCATAGTCCTCACCATGATCACCTTAATGCTGTAGAAAAGATAATAAAAGTACGACAAAACCCCAATTGTTTCTTTTTGATGTTAAAGGCTCCAGTCACAGACAAAGTCCACGTCAAGGCTGGCCCTTAATTGAAATATAGAGAGAATTATGAAAGGGAGTAAAAAAAGACAATGGAAAGTACTTACAAATTTTGGAAGAAGTGAAAGAAACCTGTCTTTTAAAATGTACCAGGTCATAGTTATTGTGAAAGACATTATTTACAAATTTTGGAGGAAAAGAAAAACCTGTCTTTTCAAATATGCTAGGTCACAGTTATTGGGAAGGACATCAGCAGGTGGAGAGTGCTAAAGCTTCAATGTGTAGAAAAAGAAGCAGTTATCGAAATGGCCCACCCTTGAGTTGCCGATGGTCACACAGTAATCATATGATGCAGCAGCTTGCTAAGTATTGTGTGGTCTAGCTAGTGGTGGGGACACACAAGCAGGCAGCACTCTGAAGCAAAAACCAAAGTAAAGGGAAAGTGAACCAACACTGTGGCGTAGGGCAAAAGGATCAAGTTTGGAAGTTAGCCTGGGACAGTTTGTAAGTTGGACCACTTTCAACTAAACTTTGTAAAATAAGGATGCCGAGCTAGAACCACCCCAGATGTGAGAGCAGTACTCTACAAGGACATATCAATCTTCTGAATAAACGGAGCAACTGTTCAGAAGAAAAGAAATTTCGACATCTAAACAGGATGTCTAAACAGAGACTGACGCAGCTATTCCTGTACTGTAGGGTTTCCAAGAAAGAGAAGATGTTAAAGTAATACCATTTCTGTACATCAAGCAAGAGGTGGAATTACAGAACCGTCAAAGGAGATGAGAGTAGTCAGGAGTTTTCTCTGGAGATATAAGTAGAAACTGGGTCTTTGAGTTCTTAAACTTAACTAGATTTTGTTATCCTACTGAGATATCCTGTCGAAGATTATTGAGGAAGCTGTGTCAAGACAAGATGTAGATCAAGTGAGAGAAAGAGCAAAATTGAAAGATGTGGATGAATGGAGTGTTGAGTAGTAAGCATATGAATTCATCTGATTATTTGTGGTGGAGAGAAAATCATCAAAAAATGAGGAAAAGTGTAGGGGACAAGACAGAACCTAGAGGGACACCGCTGTTGATGGAGATGGAGAAAAGTGGGAAGACTGATCAATCAACAACAGAAATAGATTGGCTGGAGATGAAGCTAGATATGAAGAAGCAAAGTGAGGGGGGATAAGCCAAAAGAAGGGAGCTCAGAGATGAGACCCTAATGCCACACCTTGTCAAAAGCTTTGGATATGCCAAGGGCAACTACACATGACTCCCCAAAATCTTTCAGGGATGATGACCTGACATTAGTAAGATAAGAAAGAATATCATAAGTGGATCTCACCTTATGAAAGCCATACCGGTGATCAGTGGATCTCACCTTATGAAAGCCATAACGTTGATCAGAGAAATTGCCAAAATGTACCAAAATAATGCACCGTACACTATCCAAATTGCCATTGTTGTGTTCAAATGAGCTGGGAAAACTATGTTTAATTTAAAGGGAAAAGATTTATTACCAAACAAATATAAAAATAATTATTTCTCCCTTGTGCTCTAACATGATCAGTCTCCCAAACATAGATATACTTCCTATTTACATTAAGTACTTACACTGAGAAAATGAAATAACATATAGGAATAACAAAATAATAAAAAAGTAATATAGGCCTTAATTTGCCAAAGAACAAAGAAATTTGTTGAAGGTGCATTGCTGTACAACAGCAAAAGGTGCTATAAACAGCACAGTTAATGTTTCCTGACAGTGGGGCCACAACATTTCTAGAGTATTTTGTTGGACTTGATTTTTTTGACAAAATTAAAAAATATACAAGAACAACATAGTTTCTACCATCCAAACTGCCTCCTCACTTATGCAGTTGGCTGACACCAGACACTACTAACATTTAGGTAACAGTCTTGGCCCAACCTGATTATTGATATAATTGTTTGATATAAGTTCATTCAGCGATGATGAAAGAATGATTCATAACTTGTTCGATGATCTATTTGACTTCAGTTGTCAATACAAACATACACAGGAAAAAAATCATCTCGATCTATGGTCCTTATCAGCTTATGGTAACCACAATAACCTAATGTGTGAGCCTTTAAAAGCCATAAGTTTAAAAACTACTAAAGTGTGTCCCGCCTGGAACTGGCAAACCAATCTCAGACCACCCTCACTATAAATATCACGATGAGCGATAGATAGCTTAAGGTAAGCTGAGATCCCTGTGGTCTTTGATCAACAGAATCCCTCAGTTTTATTACACAAACAAAAGTTACAAAGAGTTCCATTAGAAAACAAACAGCAACAGACCACTGGGTCCTTTTCCAGGCTCTTGTGGTGAAAGAGTGAAAAAACAGAGATAAAATTCATGGGCTTCATATCTATAAAGCCACAAGTAATCAGTCCAAGACCTGAGGCAAAACATTTAACACCTAATGTTAAATGCAACACTTTCAAAAACTCCAAATGTAAACAATCCTGTTGAGAAAAATCTGCAAAGCCTGTGTGAAATATGTTTGTTCCCAACCTTAAATAACTGTAATGATAAGGACTCTTGGTCTTTGATAATACATTTATATCAGATAACCTCTAAAACATTTTTCTTTATAGATGAATAAGTTTAGGTCTTCCACAGATGTCATGGGACTTATTTCTCACTCAACTGTATATCATTCCAAACCTATGTACTCCTACATAAGTACACAATATTCTATAAAGTTTTTGTGTTGTGATAGTAGCTGCTTGAGTGAATGTTGCGTTTTAAGCAGCTCCTATAACTAAGACTGGTAAGTTGTATGATAATATCTAAATGAATTCATACTTTACATCTGCTCAGAATGACAAAATCTGACAAATTTTTTCACATCCCATATTGAGAGGAACCCATTTAAAGTTTAATCAAATGATCTGTTTAATGCATGCAAAGATCATGATATCTGACAAAGGTATCTGTGGTAAATCCTCATAAACTCACGAACCTCATGAAAATGATCACTTAAATCATTCTATCTACACAACCAACCAGACCGCTAAGTTTAGTATTGATTGACCTACCAATGCCTTTAAGTAAACAAGGGAATTAACTTAAGATAAGTAAGACTTGCAAGTGGTCACCTTTAAAATTCTATTCACTAATTTCCTAACAACAAATTAGTACCATGGTGCTTTTCCCAAAGCGATGCAGCCCTTGTTATAAGGTAAGTTTAGGTTCAAAACCCCTAATGATTTAACGATGAAGACAGACTACCAAGAATAAACATATGCTAGTATAACCTATTCGACTATCACGCCGTGGTAGCACTTCTGTCATTTATCAAATAACTCACAAGTCACTGCAATGGCACAAAGTCATTCACTGCGAGAAGGTTCCCACTACTTACTCCTCCCCTCCTGAGGGTGTCAATGGTAATGACAGTTTCCATCTCCTCGGCTCCATCAGCCAGGAGAACCAAAGCAGTCTTGTCACCCATGTTTGAAATGGTTGCTCTAAATATAGGAACTGGGAGAGCTTATTCCAGCTAGACGTGACCCGCTTCAAGTTGACTGTGGCCACAGTTGCAGTGCTGCCGTGTCCTCAACTGCGGCCAAGGGCGAAAACAAAAGAGAGCCGAACTGACACCAAAATTTTTGAAGCGTTTGAGAAAATACATGAAGTAGCATTTCTCTCTCCCCCTCTGTCATTCTATCTATCTGTCTATACACACACACACACACATATATATATATATATATATATATATATATATATATATATATATATATCCCATCAAGGTGTATCGTCAAAATATGTTTGAATAACGTGAACTAAAAATATATATCTGTGAGAAGCGATCTAATTTGACTATAAATACGAGTTATAAAAATGTTTGTATAACATTTTCCCAACAATAAAAGATTTACTGCATATTTTTGCCATCGCATGCGGTACTTTAGTGAAATGCTTTTAAATCCATATTTAAGGACTAAACCATAAGAAACACCTCGCACGCTTTGAAGCCTTTCCTGCACCACTGCTGTTGTACTGTCCCTATCTATCTATCTATATCTCTGAAGCCTGTTCAAATTGGCCACGACAAGAGTCTCCATAACTATTATAGTGAACTGTAGTGCCACTTCGGAGCCTTTAGTGCCTCACCCTTAACAGACCACTGGCAGTGGACAACTCTAGCGCAGTTTTGCAGAGGCTCCTTGCCAATGATCCTAGTGACTAATTCATTGAATGCTCTTAACTACTGCTTCTACCTAATAATCCTACCTAAATGTTTATACCTACTACTTCTAACTACTGCTCCTACCATTTTGCCAAGAGGCAGACTAGCGCATTGTGCAGAACGCAAGAAAATCTAGTTACAAAGAATGAGCTACGTGCGTCAGGTGTTGTCAAGTGTTACGTATGACAATGAGAGAGTGGATGTTTGTGGACAGAATGCCTGTAGGACAAACTATCGTCTCTAACCTGTCGCTAGAGTGCCATACTAAGAGAATAGCAAGGGAAACAAACTCTCTGCTAGCAAATACAATATCTTTCAAGTTTATAGATAAAGAAGTATTCAGCAAGCTGCTCATGTCATAACTGGATCAAACTAGAATACGCTTTTCAGGTTTGGTCCCCCCACCCCCGAATGAAGCACAAAAGTCCAGAAAAGGGCAACACAGATAGTGCCAGAATAAAGAGATCTAAGCTACAGGAAAAGGTTGGAGGCTTTAAATTTACCCACCATGAAAGAGAGAAGACTGAAGGAGTACCTAATCACAACCTTTTCAACCTTTTAAGTTTTTATAAAGACATCGACAAAGTAGACAGTGGGCAGTACTTTGAAAGATGTTGGGATAGAGCAATCTGCGTACATTACATGATATTTGGAAAGAAACTTGTAACTAAAGAACATAAAGAAATTCTCAAGTACAGTAAACCCTCTATTAAACGGTCTAATATGGGAAGGGATGTCCATTAATGCCGAAAATCTGTTAATCGAATGCAACCTATTCCTGTACCACAAGTTCACATGATTTCTTTTAACTCCTCTATCTCTTGATGCCATTTCAAATTGTAAGGATTGCAAAATTATTTAATAAAGTCAATTCTGAAATAACAGAAACACATGATAGCTTGAAGCAGACTGAGACCAAAACAAAACATCAAGCGCAAGTTTATTCCATGCTACCAAGAACAAGTATGATATGAAACGCGCATGGTTTGAGATTTTCTTTATTTTCTAAATCAATCATTTGTCCAGTGCGTTAAATCCGAAATCTGTTATAACGGGGTCTATTAAATCGAGGGTTAACTGTATGAGTGGTGGGTGGATGAACAGAACAGACTGAGGACATAGCTAACGAAGACAGAAGACATGAATTCAAGAGTTTGCATAATCACAGTGTGTTCAGGATATGAGGCTAATGTGTGTAAAACTCTCTCCCTGTACAGTATAAATAGCTAATTACAAGTATATCAAAATTATCCTTGAGGTATCCATGGATTCTAAGTTTTAATAATTTTATACAGGTTTTACAAAAAGAAAAACTTCTACATAAAACCTATTAAACAGATTTTATTGTATTTCACATGAAGCAACTCCTTCAACAAAATTAGCTAAAATATCTAACTGCATTCATCACTGAAGTTAAAAATTATGATAATCTAATTATGTGCTGTTGACGTTAACTGAAAATGGCTTTACATAATTCAGGAATTAAAAAAAAAACTGAAGACGAGCAGTGATAGATGGTGAACATAAGGGGAAATATGTCCAACTATGGATTCATGACAAGAAAGCAACTTGATCTGAAATTCTGTATTTGAACAATGTTATGTCAATGGCGGAGAATCAGGTTAACATGGGATGAGTCACAGTTTAGTTGGAACAATATATTGTAGGATTGAAATTGTTTTGTTTTATAAGGATAAGGGGAAGTCAGTGTACATTACCACAAAAACAGTGGCATGTTTAAGGTTATAAAAGTTCAGACAATGTTGTATAGATGCAAGTCTTGAGCCTTCAACACAAAAGAATTAAAATGTGCATTCCTTTATTTGTTTATATCGACTATGCCAAACTACCGGACTGTTGGTCAAACCACCACTACCTGACCTTTTTTTCTACCTGACCCCGCCCTCCACCAAGGACGGTTAACCGCTCAATCGTCAGTCTGCCCTTGACTATCAGGGAAGGAAGATTTAAGGCGAGCGTTGCGTTGCCTGTACAGCTAATACGTTATATGTATAATTAATACGTGGTGAAATGGTCAGTGGTCAAGTGAAGCATTTATTGGTACTTTTTTTCTCTAAGTGTTTTGCTGAAAATAATTTTCTTAAAAGTGATAATGTAAACTTGATTTATATTCAAGAAAAAGGGAATTCAAATAGTTTGAAAATTAACGGAAATATTCAGTATTTCGGGTGATGCGAAACGAACTGAAAAAACATTGATTAGTTTGTCTTTTTGGGAAGAAAAAAATATTATGAAGTGAGAAGAAAAAAAATGAGTATAACAATTTGTAAAGAAAAATTTGATTATCTACACTGTATTGTGTTGGGTGACCAATATCCTAGAAACAGTGTAATTACATGCAAGATTTGTGAAAGTAATTAATTACCTTAGAGTCTAGTCACTTATGACTGAATGAAGTAATGCTAACGGCAGAGGGTAAATACCATAATTGCTCATTTATCAGGTTTCATCCAATCCATGGTTCAACCGTTCCTGTTCTGAGGCCATTCAGGCAAGAGATCAGGCGTATTGGGCATGGAAAACCTTTCCTACCCCTGGCTCCCATTCAGCTTTTATCACTGCCCGTAA
>JAYMFT010191844.1:0-11841 GCA_038088735.1 Panulirus argus
CGTCAGCGAGGTAACTCCAGGAAACAGACGAAAAGGCCACATTCACTCACACTAAGTCTCTAGCTGTCATGTGTAATGCAAAGAAACCACAGCTCCCTATCCACATCCAAGCCCTACAGACCTTTCCATGGTTTACCACAAATGTTTCATATGGCTTGAACTGGTTCAGTCCACTGACAGCACAATGACCCCAGTATACCACATCATTCCAATTTACTTTATTCCGTGCACAGCAGAAACATAGGAAAGAAAATGGACAGGGTCGCCATCCCTGCGGCTAAAATTAAAAGAGGGAAAGGAGGTTAATGGGTCTGGTATGTGTCTCTGACCAGGACATTCCCCTACACTCAAGGCTGAGGGCATGCTACAGCAGCCATTTTCACCCTCCTGCATGCTCAGGCTCCGATTGCTCAAAATCTTTTTCACTGCATCCTTCCATCTCCAATATGGTCTCCTGGTTCTCCTTGTTGCCTCCACTTCTGGCATATACATCCTCTTTGTCAACCTTTCCTTACTCTTTCTCTCCATATGTACAAACCATTTCAATACACCCTCTTCTGCTCTGTCAACTACACTCTTTTTATTTCCACACATCTCTCTTACCCTTTCATTACTTACTCAATTAAGGCAAATCACACCACATACTGTCCTCAATCATTTCACTTCCAACACTTCCACCCTCCTCTGCAAAACCCTATCTAGAGCCCATGCCTCACAACCATAAAATATTGTTGGAACTACTATTCTTTCAAACACAGCACTTTCTAAAACATAATCAACACCTCCCTCACTGTTCCTGCCTGATATTCCAGCTTCTTGATCAGCTTCCCATGCAGTACTGTCAAATCCTTTCTGGCAGTCAATATATAACAATTTACCCTGCCATCACATTTTTTTTTTTTTTTGTACATTTTTTTAAGGTACAACTCACTCTCTCAGAGAAATCTTAGAGATTCCTTGCACACGATCTCCTTTCTGTAAAAGCGTGCTGCCTTTAAATCAGACAATTTCTCCTCTGTAGAAAGTAATCCCTATATTCCCAGTGTGTCGCAGAAGGCAACTAAGAGGGGCAGAAGCAGGGAGTTGGAACCCCCTCCCACTTTTTGTATTCAAATTTCTAAAAGATGGAACTGCAGAAAGAGCCAAGTAAGAAGTGCTCATCCTCTTCAAGTAAGAGTTTGTGTGGGGGCAGAAGCTGTGGAAGGAGTAACACTACTGTTGAAGTAGGAGCTGTGGGAATGTGTGAAAGGGTGTAAGGAAGTGAGCTCGCGACTGATGTAGATAAAAATGAAAGTGGGTTGGGAGAGATGGGTGATTATTAGTGCTTTTCCATCTGGCAACAAGATGAGAGGCAAGTGCTTTGGGAGTAACTGAGTGAGTGTATCAGCAGTTTTGATGCCAGAGACCAGGCAGTAACGACAGGTGATTTACATATCCAAAAGCAAGTAATGGGGCAGTTGAAAGTAACATTAGAGGCCATGGGGCACTCATTAAGGTAATGGAAGGGGTGAACAGCTGGTGAAGCTACGTGCCAAGAAAGAAAGGTGATTTGGAATACCTCATTTAAAAAAGGGGCATACACAAGTGTACATATCTGAGTAACAAAGATGGTAAGTGGCCATTATTGGATTACAAACTAATTACCAGAAGTGCAAAAGAGAGCCTTTTGTTTGTGAATCTGTTAAAAGGGATGTCTGATTATTACATGGAGGAGGTAAGGGTGAAGATTTGTAGGTTTTCAGAAAAGATGAGATAATATCATGAAAAGAGGGTGGTGAAAGTGAGCTTAGAAAGAGATTTTTGTGAAGAAATACCAGAGGAGATTGAGTAAAGAATGGCAAAAATGAGAGTAAATAAAGCTAGGGGAATGAGCTCATTCTCTCATAAAACTCCATAAAACCATGCTCTCTGTCATTTAGGAAATATCTTCTCAGCAGAAAATCATTCAATTACTTTCTAATAACCTATTACAAAACTTTACACACCACACTCATTTGTGAGACCAGTCTGTAGTTCAATGCATGTTCCTAGTCTCCTTTCTTATACATAAGAATGACGTTTGTCCTTTTCCATTCCCTTAGCAATATGCCTCTCTCCAGTGACATCTTGAACAGCAGTTCAAGTGGTTTGTCAAGCGTATCTGCAAACACCTTTAACACATATAACGAAATTTCATTTGGACTGTGAGCCTTTTAAGGGTCAAGTCCTTTTAGTATTCTGTTAAAATTTTTTCTACATATCTCAACAATTTTCAAAACCTCCATCCAATACCATTTCACTGGTGTTGGGGATGAAGTGTCTTCCACATTGAAAATACTTCTGAACTTATTCTGTTCCTCACATACCCTTACATTACTCTCAGTTGTATTTCCCTCTGAATCCCTCAGCCTGATTAAATGTTCCTTAACTGAAGAATCTAAGAAAAAGTTCCAGGAGTTCAGCTGCCTTGTCCAAAATATTCTTTTCCAAAGATTTTTTCTTTGTATTAATGGCATTTCATATTTCTTTATTGTTAAGTATTTATGTGTGAATAAGTGTAAAAAAATGATTGCTTATCAGTAGCATATAAATTCAGGGTCAGGAATGAAGGTGATGCCAAACAACCACAGATTGTCCATGTGGGTGGCTAAGGTTGACTCCTTTGCCTTCTGATGGTTCAGTGTTAAACAAACTTTGTTTCATGCACAAAACTATTAACAATATTGTATAAATTACCTTCAGGCTTGTTGTATAAGGTGTATATGAAACATAAATGGATTTTGTGTTAAGACTTGGGTCCTATCCCCAAGATATCTCTATGTATGTGCAAATCATTCCAAATTCCGAAAAATTCCATAATCCGAAACACTTCTGGTCCCTGGCGTTTTGGGTAAGGGATACTCAACCTGTACCTTGCAAATGCTAGCTACCTAAAATGCCATCTGTATCTTCACCAATGCACACCTCAAAGCTCCTTTGCTTTATGACATCTTTCATTAAACCATCCCTTCCTCTTTCTTACCAATCCCTCTGTATTTAAGGCCTGAGGTACCCATGCCTTTACTCCTTCACTTGTAAATTTCACAGAACATCTCAACACAACATCCTGGTTCCTGAATTCTATTTCCCAATGTTTCCCAAAGTTCCCATTGAAATTACTGAGATTTGTGTAGTTTCCACAGTTATATCTCTCCTTTAATTCCTGTCTCAGCTCTGCTCTTTTTAATGGCATCATTAACCGCATATTCAAACTTAACATTACAAGAACACTTCTTCCAAGTGGTGTATCATATGCGACGGTCTCAATACCAATGCTAGTACGAGTGAAGATAAAATATAATAATGATGGTGTATCAGTCCATCTTATCTTACTAAGTCCCTCTCATCCTAATAAGTTCTTTGAGATGTAGGTATAAGAAATGTTCCTGTTTGCATATCAGTAACTGTGACCTATATCAATTCCCTGTGTCTCTCTTTAAATTACGACCATTTTGACCATTCTTGTAAATATGGTAAATAAAGCTTCTAACCCTGCATAAAAGCAGTATAAAAAACATTCAGTGCCTTTGTTCTTTTAGAGCATCACCTTACCTCAAAGTTGACATCACTAAGAAAGTGAACTTTTGACTCGGTGTTAGTAACCAAGTAATGCAACATGAAGTCATCATCATCTGCAGGGCCAGTGTATAGCAGGGGGATCCCTTTTCGTATGAAAATAACTCCAGAGCCGATTTTCTGTAAGAATTAACCATAATATTTACACAAAAGTAAAACATGTACTTTGACAGAGGTCTATTAGCCATGACATATTTTAAAATTAAGAGCTTATTCATTACTAAAGATATCATAAAGATCAGAGGTAAGACAATACTGTTCCTAACAAAAAGACCATCAAACTAGCTACAAATCAGTGACCATCAAAAACTATGCAACATTAGTGAAGCCCACCTTGTTGTTCAGTCCATACTCTTCAGCAAGAGCCGGAGAGTGCGTGCGTACCACCCAAGCATTAAGTGCTTCTACAACATCTTCTCTTATAAGTGCCAGAGTATTCTCAAGATCTTCACATCGTCCAGTGCATTCAACTTTATCACCTACCACACACAATAATAAATTATCTTCATGCCTGATTCATGCAAAATCATTGGTATGAAGAATTCTAACACTGTTTCTAAATATGCTGATGATAAAAAGATTTATTTGCCAGTTAATGTTCTACTAACATTGATAAAAAGTTTACAAACAATGTTCTACTAACACTGATTAAAATTTTACAAACTTTTAACATCATTTGTGAATAGAGGAGGTTTCTTAAAAAAGCTGTTTATTGGTGATAAAGAGTAGTTTGACTAAAATCATTATACAGCTTCTTTAATACTGATAGTGTCCTAAACTGTCCATAAACACTAATAATAAGAATTAAAATCACTGAAGCAAGTGGTTAAAGCTGATAAGTGTGATGACTAAAACAAAATTATAGGCTGTGAGGCTTGTAATAATAATAATGATGATAATAATAATAATAATAATAAAAATAAAATCAATAATAATAATAATAATAATTGTAATCACTAAAACTACTGGGATGTTTGTGATACTTGTAACAACATTTACTGGCAACGACCAAAATGGCAACAAAGGCCATGAGACTGGTAAAAGTATAAAGTGGAGGACATCAAATTTTACAGCAAACTGATGCATGCTTATCTCTTCATTCAAGCCCTAAAGAAGCTTACAGCAAATGAATTCAAATGACCTTTGAGATATACTGCCTACCCAAAGCAGGGCCTGTAAATTAACTTTCCAGAAGGAACTGATACCCAGTCACACACGTTTCAATAGAAGATGTCAAAAAACTAAAAGGGGAATGTACTGAAGAAAATATATAAGCAAAATAACAGCCAAGCAACATGACAATGGTATAAAAGAGCATGAAATGAGCACCATGAGATAAGGAAGGTAAAGCAAGAAAAGTCTGGAAGAAAAAAAAGGTCAAAGCAATTAACCCATTCATATTCCAGAAATTCATCAGAAGCAAACTATTAACTGAATTTCAAACAATCAGACACAACTCAGAAGAAAGGGTTCTTGAAGCCAAAAAGATATGAGAGGAGCTGAATGCAGAGTTCCAAAGTGTACTCACAGTTGAGAACAGGTTACCCTCAGCACTTATGAAAAATGATGGGTAAGAAACCATTAGGACTGTTACATACAGCTCTATATCCAGATCAGGCACATGCACTTAATGAAATATCTCATGTACTGAAGGAGCTACTTCAAATGACATTCTCAAAATCAATGAAGAGTATCAGTGCCACAGGAGTGGATGACAGCAAATACATCTCTTTTCAAGGGATGAGATAAGGTAAATGCAACAACCTACAAGCACAGTCACTGTAATCCAGAAATGACAATTAGAGAGCAAATGGATGTTCACTAGTACATCTGCTCATAAGAACCAATGATGCGATTTTGCTATGATGGTAGGGCTAGCGCTCGCAATTCGTCTTGCTTACTGGATCTTGCCGTTTCTTTCGACTGTCACTCCTCAGCTCACTGCATGTCTTGCCTCTTATATAATGCTTTTTCACCAGCTTCTTTGGTATTGCTATCGATCTGAGGTTCATCTAATTTTGTCTTCAACCACAGGTCTAATCTTCTTTTGAATGTTTCTGTAGTCACTACATGCATATTTCCTGGTTCTGGTACTTATCAAACAAGGGTTCTAGTTTCCTCACCAGTTTCTTTAAACTATATTCCCAGGTGTTACACCCAATACAATTATTTTGTACCTTCCTTGCTGAGTTGCTTTCATATCTAAAATATTTCTCATTGTAGTTTCTATTTGCTGCCTAACATGTATTATAATGTTCCTCTCTCTTCTTCATCACTTTTGCTGGTACAACCTTTTGAAAATTTCCTCTAATTTGTGTACTTCCACTAGCTTAACTGGCAGCCATACCAGAGCAGTATTCAGTTCTATCTTTTATAAACAAGTATGTCACCTCCATCATTAATTTTCTGTTTCTTGTTGAAAAAGTACACAATAGCATACCATTTAATATTCAACTTAAAAGTGTTATCAGTGTAATCTTGAAATTCAAGTTTTTCATCTATAATAATTCCCAAATCCTTAAGATTCACTTCATTCTCTATTTCTATTTCTGTAGACCCTTCATAATTACCTATTTGTACAGAAAAAGGAGTGAGTTTTACATTCATACGGCCTATCTCTTGAATGGTCTCTACCATCTTACACCTCTTAAATCTATGTATGCTATCTGCATTAACCACATCCTCAGTCATTGTTCCATTCATTCACTATTTACAATATAAAAGTATTTCTTTATATCTTTTCATTTACATTTATTTTTTTCCATACATATTCACCATTTCCTGCATTAGCCAGGTAGCATCAAGAACAGAGGACTAAGTCAGAGGGAAAATGCTCACTTGGCCCCCTTCTCTGTTACGTCCTCTGATTGCTCTATCCCTTCATCTATCAGCACTATCACTGTCCACATCACTGATCTATCTTAAAAACTTTTGTTTGTGATCACATCATCCCTCACTCTTCTCCCTTCCAAAGTGGGTAAATTGAAAGTCTCCAGCCTTTCCCTGCTAGTAGGTTCTCTTAATTCTGGTACCATCTTTGCTGTCTTCCTCTGGATCTTCTGCATTAGCTCTTGGTGCTGCTTTAGGAACTTGATCAAACCTAAGAAGCATATTCTTGCTTTGGCCTTCTGTAGGATATGAATGGCTTGCTAAATATTCTGATATATGCCAGAATACAGTTTGTCTCCTTAACTATTCTCCTCATATGGGACTCTAAGGACAGGTTAGGGATGATGTCTACTCCCAAGCACTTTTCACACAAAGAATTCTGAAGCTTATTTTCTGCTTGACAATAATCACAATGTGGTCATCTTTTGTTTTGTCCCATCATCATTACTTTACATGAACTTAGGTTGAATTTCATCAACCATGTTTCAGGCCAACTTTGAATCTGTTTAGGTTCCCTTATAAGCTGATGCAATTCTCCTTACTTTTCACTTCCCTTATGACCTATGCATCATCTGCAAACATATTCATATATGAGCCCAATCTTCAGGCAAGTAATTCTTATTGATCGAAACTAGTAATTGTCCCAGAACCTCATCCCATTTGGAAAAGGCTCCTTAACATGCATCCTTTGCTTCTTCCTAATGAGATAAGCTTCTATTCACTGAAAGAGCTTCCTTATTATCCCTGCCTGGTGATCTAGCTTCTCAATCAGCCTACCAGATATAGACAGCCTTCCCTTTTGTCCAGAACTGAGCTCACTCTCTCATAGAACTCCAGAAGGTTAGTTACACATGACCTCCTTTCCCTAAAACCTTGGTGTCTCTCACTTACTTAATTTCTCCTACGTAAAAGGTCATCCACTTGCTTTCTAATAGTCTTCCAGAACCTTGCCCACCACACTCATTAGTGAAACCAGTCTGTAATTCAGTACATTCCTTTCTTAAATAATAAGTATTATATCTGCCCTTTTCCATCCCCTGGCATTTTGCCTCTCTCCAGTAACATCTTGAACAGCAATGCAAGTGGTTTATCTTATGTATCTCCACAAATCTTTAGCACATACGGCAAAATTTCATAAGCATCTTGAGCCTTGTATGGATCAAATCCTTTTAGTAGTCCGTTAATATCTTTTCCAGATATCTCAATGATTTCAAAAACCTCTTCCTCATCCTAGCACTCTGGTGTTCAGGCTATGGTGTCTCCCACTGTGAAAACATTTTTGAACTTCTTATTCAGTTCCTCAAGTAACCCTATATCCTCTACAATTTTTCCCTCTGAATCCCTCAGCCCAACTAGCCACTCCTTAACAAATAAATGACTCCTGATGAATTCATGGAAAAGTTTTCGGATTTTCAGTTGCCTTGTCCATATTATTCTTCATAAGGTTTCTTTATTCCTCCTTTCTTATCCTGTTATACTTTCCTTGCTCTCTTATACCTTGCAAATGCTGACTTGTCTCCTTTACTTTTTGGCTTCTTTTATTACCCCTTTCTTTCCTCTGTATTTGAGACTTTAGTTACAAGTCCATACTCCTTTATTGTAAGTTTCACGGAACCTCTCCATTTCCCACGTTACCACAGAAATTATTGAGGTATGTGTAGTTTCCACAGTTTTATCTCCGCTTTATGTCCCGTCTCACCTCTGCTCTTTTAATGTCCTTGTTTACCACACAGGCAAACCTGAGCATATCATGATCAATGATTCCAACAGGTGTATCATATATAATACTCTCAACATCCATGTTAGTATGTGTGAAGATAACATCAAGGAATGATGGCTTTACAGTCCTTCTCATTCTGGTGTGCTCCCTGACATGTTGGTATGGGAAATTTTTCAATATACACTCGTTTAAAAACTTGTCTCTCCATGCCTTCCACGAACAAGAGAATCCAAATTCCCCTAGTCTATCTCTTAATAACTGAAATTCCTCATCATCAGTACTTTATCATCCATCTCTAAAAAGTAAGCATTACTATGCTTCATGCACCATCTTGCTCCTTCACTCTTATCACTGTATAATTGTTCTGGGTTATTGCAATTATTTGGAGGATTATATAATATTAACACTACTATACATTTCCTCCCTACAGTTACTCTTCCCATAATGTATTGCACGAAAGGGCCATCCTCTTTGATTTTTTGAAACTCAAGGCTATCTTTTATCAAGAGGTTTAATCCTTTCCATCATTTACCTTCTTTTTCCTTTTTTCTATCATCAACCCCTCTGGGAACAAGACGAGATTTTACCTCTTTGGTAAACTTAGTTTCCACAACTTCAGCAATGCCAGGAGAATCTTCCCCAACAGAATTCTTGAATTCCAACAATTTTCCACCAGCTATTAATCCATCAACATTTGAATACACTACCTTCAGTCTGAAATTATAATCTTTTAAGTCTCCTACCCTTTCAGCAATGCTACCACAGCTGCTCCATCCTCTTGCCATGTGAGGCATCTCCAGTTTTTGTCTTCTGACTATACTATTTGCTTTTCTCCCTCTCTTTCTTTGATTTAACACATTTGATGAATATCCCACTGAATTCCACCTTGCCTTTAAAATTCTATAAGTTTCTTAATCTTTCTAATTACTTCCTGGCTTGATGACTCCATGCCAAATTTAACCATAACTGGTCACTCCCTTATATCTTTGTTATAACCACCAATTCTTCTCCTTTCCTTTATCATCGAAATTATATATGGCAATCATATAACCCTTGAAAACTTTAAATATGCATTTCCTGCTCCTTTATCCTTACATCCTTATCTGATGTATGATCTTCCATGCCAAAATTCATCAGTAATACCTGTCTATCAACCTCCCACTTTACTGATTTTCCTAATTTTGGTGCCACCCACTTCTCAGTTAGATGTATGAAGGTGTGGAACTATTGTTATCAGTTCCATTACCTAAATGCTCAAATTTTCCTCAATAAATTCCACGAAGTTCTCTTCCATCTACTTTTTTATATAGTGACTGACATGGTACAGGCAAATAACATGCTCATTCAAGGACATTGATGAAAAAAGTTATAGAGAAAGAAAGTAGAAATCAATCAGGGTTCTACAAGTGTTTGCAGATTTGATTCTTAGAAGAGGAAAGGTTAAATGAACATGGAAAGACAAAAGTGAATTCCACAGCTTAGCTGCTTGAAGGAAGAAGGAGGTATCAAAACATCCAATTATCAAAGGCTGGTCTCCACACAGAAGCTGTGGGAAGCGGCAACCAAACTCTTGCTACAGTTCCAAACTCTGGGGGTGGGGACAATGGACAAAATAACCATAAAATAAAAAAAGACAGAGCAACATTGTGGTGTATGGAAAGGGAAGGTTGAAGAGAGGTGATGCCAGGAAAATTATTGAGATGGAAGAATCCTGATTCCACACCTACCACACCCATTCCCTGCCCTGCTTCCTCAGGTTGGAAAGGGAACATCCTCCTGCCATGAACAAGCTCTCCTCTCATGCCTTACCACCTTCCCATCCTCCCGCACCCAAAACAGTATCCTATTTCTCTGCATTTTTTTTTTTGGTCTTCTTCAGCTACTTCTATACTTAATTTCTTGTCATCTGTAATACACCAGACTGTGCCCAAACTACCCAAAATTCATCCTTCAGCAGAAGAGCTAGCCCTCCCTTAGATCTCACCTTCACATTAACCCAATTTCATCGCAGTGACATTCACAAACAGTTCTCCCTCTTCCCCTTGAGCTTAATTTCATTCACAGCAGAAACATCCTGATCCCTCTCCTCAAACTTATTTTCTTTGTCTTCCTCCTTTGCATCTTGAACAAATCCACAAAAATCCCATATGTATCATTTAACTATTCTTTTTTTATACATTATACATATTCTTATATATAATACATATTAGTTACTTACACACACAGAAACAACATTAATCATGTGAATAAATGAAAATAATAGCCTGGTTTTCATTAACTTATAACAACTAATACAGGAAAAATTAATTCATCACTAAATTGACTACAACAGTCGCTCTATAAATATGGCTGCCCCACACTCATGATGCAGTCACACTAAGTATTTATGGGTAACTCAAATGTGTGATATTTTTTACCAGTTACCTCATTAAGTTGCCAGTGACGTTTGAATGAGATAAGGAATCATACATCAACTGGAAATTTAAACCAATGCTGCAAAAATCATTAACAGTCTTGTGGTATGTTGCAGGCTGAAGAATGGATCATACTTGCACTATGCAAGCAAAGGTGCATGTGTATATTTACGATTCTAAGGAGAGTAAGACTGAAGTTGGTATAACCTGAAATCAACAAAGCAAAGCTCAGCAAATGGCTGCTGAGATACACCCTCCAAAATAGGTCTTTATTGGTACAATACAGTATTGCTAGCTAAGTTAGGTTACATTAAGTTAGTCTGGTAAGGTCAAGTAACATCAAGTTTGATTATGTATGTTGCTTCTAGGATAGGTTACTCCTGTGTTACATCAGAAAAGGTTACTCCTATGTTTTTAAGTTTCCTATACGGTGTTTTTACCCCACTACTTCCCTGTTTCAAACCCCTGCCCACTCTAAGGAAACTCAAGCTCCTTGTAATTAGTCAATTTTGAATGTCATTTCCAGACCTAAAAATAAATTGCATCAACACAAGCAGCACTAATGGCTAAATGTCCATCATCAAGTCTAAATGAAACAAAAAATAAATTTTGTATTCTGTATAAAATTATCAAATAGTATCTAAATAAAAAAAATACATTACATAAGTACCTTATATAAGTACTAGCCTAGAAAAGAAGTACTAGCCTAGTCAACAACTATGCTAAGCAGTGATCCAGTCCACAGGTGAGCAAAGAGTGGAAGATATTTCTGCCTTTCTTTTCATCTATATTTCACACACTACTCTTATTTCGTACACAAGTGCAATACTGTAATCAATATTGTGGCTAACACTTGTGGGAAGGTTATAATCATTGGAGGTTTCATTTCTTTCTTGAGTTTGGTTTTATACCCTATTCTTCTTTCATACAAAAGCATAGCTTTAGTGGTATATGACAAGATTTGATTTCTTTACACATTTCGGATACTTTTACATTAATTAGCCTTATATTCTTACATTAATTAACCTTATATTTTCCCTGAGATTCATGACCCTCTCCACTATCATTTTTTTTTTTCTTTTAAGGCTCCCACATTTGGGGTGGTTCTAGTTCTGTTTCCGTACTTGACAGAGTCGAAAGCGATCCAACTTATAAACTGTCCCAGGCTAACTTCCAAACTTGACCCCCTTGCCCTACGCCACAATGTTGGTTCACTTTCCCTTT
>JAYMFT010191855.1:0-11841 GCA_038088735.1 Panulirus argus
ATATATATATATATATATATATATATATATATATATATATATATATATATATCCTAGCCTGAGTCAGGTACTCATTTCATCGACCAATCCCAAGGGATGGGTAAACAGCTGGGTTGACTGTGGACCATCTGCTGCAACCACGATTCGAACCTATGCGCTCGACCCTGGTCAGCCTGTGAATGTGTCATGGTTAGGAATACTAACTGCTACACCATGTACTGTTAATTTCACCACTTATTTTCTTGTTTATTGGGCTTTAGACAGTTGCAGACACAATGGAACCATCCTTGGCTGGCTTTTATGACTGCTCAGCCAGTCCCTGCTGGGTAACATATTTATATGTTGCATTCTGGAGATCTGTGTCACACACTGGAATTCCCTCTTATTTGCTGCATTCTGGAGATGTATGTCACACACTGGGATTCCCTCAGCTTAGTGCTGCAGGCACCACTTAAGTAAAGCACTCTCAAGTTCCTGGTGCTTGCTCATCCTCATATGTTTTGTAATAGAGGAAGGTCTACTGTCCTAAGTACTTGAAAATTTCATTGTTTTGTGCTTGGCTTTGAGTATGTTTTTAAAGGTGCTCTTACTGAGGACTTTGTCCCACATGAGGTATGAACTACTCACTTATTCTTCATGATGTTTAATCATCTTCATTTTTTCAGCAGTGCTAAGGTGTTTCATGGACCTCTTGGCACATGCAACACTACTGCCACTCTTATCTGCTTTATTGTATCATACAATGACAGGCTTTTATATCACAAAAAACATTGTAAATGCATGAGAACATGGGCACTTCTTTTTGTCTTGACCAAATGCATGCTTATTGGCAATGACCAAGCTGTCTTCTTTCATCTTGAAATTTTTACCCACATGATCTTTGTAGGGTGCAAAGGTACAGAAATTAGCTTTATACCATTAAACTGTTGTAAATACAAAGGAATACATTTAAATTTGAATAGGAACAGACTTTTACTTTCTTTCAAAGCTGTTTGTGAAAGTGGGAGTATATCAGAGGCTTGGAGTAAGAGTAGATAGGCATACAGGTGATTCAAAGAAAGAAACTGACTGACTGTTCATGTGACTAGGGAGATGCAAATGAATTTAGTAATGGATATGAAACAAATTGTTTATCAGGTCTTCTCAGAAATGAATGCTTAGTTCAGGTTACGACCACTGTCTTTGTAAATCATTCAGTACATTGATAATCCTTTTATAGAAAAAGTAATTCGTTTTGTATGGGATAAAATGTTGGTATCCAGGTTTGTATCCATTACTGCGAGTGAGAGCAGATGAATCAAGCCTCAAGTAGCTTGTTAGATTGAGACTGTTGAAGCGTTTGATAATTATGAATATCTGTATTAGATCACTTCTTAAGTTCCTTTTTTATGAGCTAAAAAGATTTAATTAATTTAGTTGGCTCTCATAGGATTTGTTCCTCAGTCCAAAAATCATCTTGGTAGCTCGACACTGTCTCTTTTCAAGGAGGATGACCAAACTGAAACATAGTATTCAAGATAGAGGCTCTAATTAATTGTAGAGAATGGGGATGATTTCCATAGACTTGAATTCAAAAGCCTTCCCTATGAATCCAGAAAATATTTTTTGCCCCCCCCCCCCCTTTTTTTTTTCTTTTATTCCTTCTTATCTCTTCTTGCTTAATTGTGGGTAACCAGAGATTATTAAACTCAAGTCTTTTTTTTTTCATTTATCATTTGTAGCACAGAATTAATTTCTTGTTTGCTAGCTCATTTTTGCTATCAATATGTACAACTTTGCGCTTACCAGTACAAGAATTCATTTGTCAACCATGAGCCCAGTCCATCAGTTTGTCTACATCAATTTGAAGTTGTTAATGTTTATTTCCTGTTGTAAATTTATTTCCCAGTATAGTATCCTCTGCTAGATCGTCAAGCAGGAATAAGGAGGAAACTCCTTCATTGAATGGAAGATTATCTTGGTATGAGGGAACAAAGGATGTATGGCAGAGTAGCCTTTTCCATGTTGGTTTAGTTGACCACCAGAGAGGCTATATGCTCTCTATGCTCAGAGCTTAAGGCTCTGACCATTAAGGGGGCCCTTCTTGTCCCAGCCGTTATATGGCAGCCTTCAGAAAGCAGGAAATGGTGTCCCAGACACCCTAAATGTTCAAATTTTTCTGGGGGAATTGATAATGAGTTTGAGAAGACATATTCTATTAGATCCAAGTTAAAGTATCCTAGATCTTTCATTGATAAATCCCTTAAGCTGGCAAAGAAATCATTTAATAGAGTTAAACCCAAACTTCCTCTTGATGCCAGGAATCTTTTAGTTTTCCCTTTTAGTGATAATTTTACATTACGTTCCAGGTTGCTTAAACCTTTAATACAATTGTAGCCTTCAGCAATATCAGTACTATAAAGAACATCTTAATCACAAACTCACCAAAAAAAATCTGTGGGCTGTGGTCACAGAATACCTTGTAAAGATTGTAATTTGTTTTATGTAGGGCAGACTGGTAGGGATCTTTATGTAAAACTTAAGCAACATAAATATAGTATAAGGACAGAAGAATCAAATGCATTTCTAATTATGTTAAAAATTATGACCATTATATTGACTGGAGCAATGTCATTTCAGTTATTAACTCTTAACTCCTTTACCACGAGAAGTATCATTGAATGTTCTATTATTAAATACACACAGAATTGTAACATTAATATTAGTGAAGGTCTGTACAATAACTTCATAACTTTGCTGTAGGGAAAATTTGTAAATAATACCCTTTCTAGTCCACATGATGAAAATTCTATGACAGGCATGATGCCAGACCTGAACACACTAACCTGAACACCACCATCCAGTAACACTTGTTTACCAATGACGTCTTAGCTACGTCTCTTCCTTGTATACCAACTGACTGTTCTGAGTCTTCTATCTCATTATTGTATCTCCCCTACAATGTGATCATTGCACTAAAGTGCCCTTGGGAACTTATCTTGTTTTATTTTCCTTTGGTTTTATGCAATTTAATAAATTTTTTCAGTAATTTTTATGTATATTTCTATATGCTGTATCTGGAAACATGGTTATACACAAGGGAATATCACTCTTTGTATTTGTACATATTTTATCCCTTAATGGTCAGAAGCTTTTTTTTTTTATACAAATGATAATTATTAAACTGTGTAACTCTTAATAATGATACCTTTGAATGGTGGCTTTCTCTTCTAAATAACGGCAGCATCCGCTGTTGGTAATTCTGAATGTTGTTGATCTGAGTGAAATGTTTGATAGTATTGTATAGACATGAGGGAAATATTGAACGTTAATCAAAGTTAACGTTCAATAACATTGTAAAGGAGATATAAGTAGTGCATTTGAGGAGAGAAAACCTCAGTGTTCCTGCTCTGTGTGAACCAAAGCTCAAAGGTAAAGGAGAGGAATGGTCTAGGAATATTGTAGGAGCAAAGTCATGGGTTGGTGAGAGGACAAGAGCTATGGAAAGATTAGCACTGGTGCTGAAGCATGAGTTGTGAGAGTGTGAGGAGTGTAAGGAAGTGAACTCTCAACTGATGTGTGTAAAAATGAAAGTGGTTGGCAAGAGATGGGTTGATATTAGTGCTTATGCATCTAGCCATGAGAAGAAAGATCATGAGAGGCAAGTGTTTTGTGAGTAGCTGAGTGAGTGTGTCAGCAGTTATGATGCAAGATACCAGACATTAGTGATGGGCAATTTAGATGTAAAGATGAACAATATGGCAGTTGTGGGCATAATTGGAGGGCATGGAGTTTTCAGCAAAGTGAATAGGAATGTTGAACAGCTTGTGGAGTTGTGTGCTGAAAAAGGACTGGTAATTGGGAATACGTGGTTTAAGAAGAGGTACATAAGTATATGTATGTGGGTAGGAAGGATGGATGGTCAGTGGGCATTATTGGATTACATATTAACCAGTAGGCATGTAAAAGAGTGACTTGGATGTGAATATACCAAGAGGGGCAGCTGGTGGATGTCTGATTATTACCTTGTAGAGGTGAGGGTGAAGATTTGTAGAGGTTTTGGAAAAGAGGAAGCACTGATGGTGAGAAGAGAGTGGTGAGAGTAAGAGAGCTAAGAAAAGTTTTCACCACTCTTTATTCATGCAATCACTGATGATTTCCGTCCAGGCTTCACTGATGATTGTGAGGGTATCCCAGATGGTAAAAGACTTCCAGAATTCCTTCATAGTCATTTGGTCATTCTCTGTAGCTTGCACAAGCTTTGCATGTGTTTTCTTTCATTCTTTTGCTGTATATTGTATTTTTCTAGCATAAATGACCCCATTCGACATGGTGTATCATAAGTCCTCTAAACTTTCTTTTCTTCACTTTTATGCTTCTTTCCTTTTGTTAATGCATATTCTTTTATCTAGTTGTTCTATTGTGGTATTCATTGAGTGAGGAACTTCTTCCTCATATGCTTTCATCAGTGGTATCCCTTAGGAACATATCCTCTTCCATCTAACCATAAATGGTCTTCCTTCGTCCTCTAACTCTGTTTCCTTATGCACATACTGTATAAATATTTAGGAAGGCTTTCCTTTCATCTTTCTTTTAGCCAGAGTGGAAACAAAGGCTCTCCACCTCATTAACTCTATTCTTATCACCTCTCTTTTAGCCCTCCCCTTTTATCTGCTGCGATGTTGCTACTTCACCGTGTGTTACAAGTATCATTTTGCCCATTGCTCCTGGGAGCTTTGCATGTGTTTCATAGCCTCAGTATTGCACTCTTAATTTGACAGTGTAATGCAAGCTCAGCATAAAACAACTCTGCCATGATGCCAGCTGTGGCAGGTAAATATATTTTCTTGGTGAAGCACAAAAAAAGATTCAGACTAATCCATCACAAGTTAAGAGTCACACATTCCTTTAAACATGAAATCATAATTCATAATGCGAAGCCCTACACCATATGAGATTTTTTTTTAAGTAGCCTTTTCAACAAACATGTACGACATAGTTCTGGAAGTTCTACATTTCTACAAGAACTTTCATGGCATTATTAAGGAAGCTTTCATCTTTAAGTCTCACCTTGGAATAGTTGGAGCTGTTGGTCTGAAGAAGATGGCTGAGAATGCAGGGTCTTCTGACTTTTCTGAGGAGGGATTAGCAGTTCTAGAAATTATGATGTTTCTGCTCCAGCACCTGTATACTTCAGTGTATTATTTTCTGCAACATTTCAATGAACTTCATTTTGAATGTTCACTGTAAATAATAGGCTTTGGAAGTAGATATCACCCCCAGATCCATAGCCTAGATTAGAGATGTACTGATGGGCAGAAAAAAGACGACTTTTTTGTTCTGCTAGGGTCCTGTATTGAAGGTGTATGGCCTTGGGCATTGTTGATAAGAACTTAATAAGATAGATTAATGTTCCACTCTTGCTTTCCTTAATATTCTCTGCACTATCATGAATAATCCATTAAGTAGATCCACCAAGTCCAAGGGCAGGCTTGATGTCTGCTGTTCATTCACCTCTCTTTCTTTCTTCTTCTTCTTCTTCTTCTTCTTCTTCTTCTTCTTCTCTTCTCCTTCTTCTTCTTCTTCTCCTTTCATCTTCTTCCTCTTTTTCTTCATCTTTTCTTCTTCTTCATCTTCTCTTCTTCTTCTTCTCCAACTTCTTCTTCTCCTTTCATCTTTTCTTCCTCTTTTTCTTCATCTTTTCTTCTTCTTCATCATATCTTCTTGCTTCCTCTTTCTCTTCATCTTTTCTTCATTTTCTTTTCTTCTTCTTCTTCTTTTCTTCTCCTTCTTCTTCTTCCTTCTTTTCTTCTTCTTTTCTTCTTTTACTTCTTCTTCTTCTAAAGTTCAGTCACAGACAGCACCACTGTACCAGAACTTAAAAGATGCTTTAATGGTATGATGCAAGTGGCAAAACACTTCCAATGTACAGTTTACTTCAGCACAAAATATGGTAGCACTCTGTGACTTTAGACTATATCTGCTCCAAACTTATGCATGCTTCTCTTATGGCGCTGGTATTGCCACACCACTATGCTCCCAGCCCAATAATGATTGCGTTTTTCCAAACATATGCCCACATGAATTAAAAAGAGATGTGAACAGACTCTGTGCATGTCTAAAAATGATGTGAACCAAACACACAAATCAAGAGTTCCTTGTGTTTTAATGAATCTTATGCTGTTACATCATTTTCACTTACTACGTCACCCATTTTCCTTCCCTCTTAGTTATACATCTCTCATTTCCTATGAGATCTTTGTCTTGTTATATTTTCTTCCCTTACAGTTAATGTGGAGGTACTAATGAATTAGATGATTTATTTTCCATTTACAGTTCTTTTGGATGTTAATTGAGAGCCAAGCAGTTCATCTCCTTTATTTTTGTTACATTGTACTTCTTCACTTTCTATGACATGTCACTATTTATATGTAGTTGTGTGAATATTACTGGTTTCACTGAGAGTAATCTTTTTATTTGCAGTCTATGCATGGGAAGACTAGCCTTGTTTTAGTGTTATACTTATCCACTTAAAGACATCAGATAGTCATTCATCCCCAGACCACATATCATACACTTCAACTGCAGGCTGTTCTTTGCAATCTATTCTTTACCACTTGCTGTAGTTTTCACATCTGTTTGCTTAATGATTCTTTATATTTTGTACATTGTCACATTGTCACAGTTTTATTTTAATATTTATGACTCTTTTTAAGTATACAGACTTTATTTGTATTTGCTACCATTGTCCTATTTTTGGTGGTGTAAGTCGACTTCTTGGTGTTTTTTGGGTTATAGCTGCTAATTAGCTCTTAAAGTTGCTGAACTGTGCTATTTGCCCATGACTCAATTATATTTTTGTTTGTTTCTCTTTGGTAGCTGTTGGAAATATCATCTCAGATTCTCTTATAAATATTACATTGTGTATTTGTTCTTACAGTTGCCCTGACTGGGCCATCGTCCATTGTTGTTGTGTATGTGTGGTCAGCTGACTATTCCTGCAGATGGTGGTGCCTCCATTGTTTGAATTTTTGTTCTCTTATGTTGCAGTTTAGTATTTAATCATGATGGGTGATTTCTTTTGAACCTACTTTATTACATGAATTTCTCACTTGATTTCTTGATTGATCTTTGGATTTCCCTATGTATGTACTTTAGAATTACACCTTTTGCTTACCAATAATATCTTTTTAATGTTTTTAAAAACTTACTGAACAGTTGCTTTAAGGGCCAGGAAGCACTCACTCTCTCTTGTGCTCCTTTATTTTTCTTTACATCTGTTTTATTTACTATAAATACCTCTTCCTATTCAGTTTCTTGTTTAGATTTGTACTTCCTTTAGTGTTTTTCATAGGTTTTGTGTACCTACCAATATCATCTTATGAGTTTTTAAGCTCCATTAGCAAATGTTTGTTGTAAATTTATTTTGTTATATCCTTTTGTGAACACATTGCTATTTTTATGTTGAAGGCTCCTGTCATGGACAAAAGTCCACATGAAGGCCGGGCCCTAATTTAAGTATAGAGAGAGTTATGAAATGGAAAAAGAGAAGACTAGGGAAAGTATTTACAAATTTTTGAGAAAGTGAAAAACCTGACTTTTGAAATGTGCCAAGTCATAGTTATTGGGAAAGACATGAGGGGGTAGAGAGTTCCATAGCTTCGACATGTAGGGAAAGAGGCAGTTCTCAAACAGCCCACCCTTGAGTTGCTGATGGCCCCACAATAATCATGTGATGCTGCAGCTTAATGAGTTTTGCCTGGTCTAACTAGTGGTGTGGGCACACAAGCAGCCAGCTCTCGGGACCAAAAACCAAAGTAATACCTGTAGAAGAGGGAAAGTGAACTAACATTGTGGCTTAGGGCAAGGAGGTCAAGTTTGGAAGTTAGCCTGGGACAGTTTATAAGGCAGACTGCTTTCTCCTCAACTCTCCCAAGCAAGGATGCAGAGCTAGAACCAACCCAAATGAGAGAGCAGTACTCCATACAAGGACGAATCAATCCCATGTATAAATGGAGCAACTGTTCAAAAGAGAATTTTCAACATCTAAACAGGATACCCAGTTTCTTATAGGCAAACTTAGCTATTTCTGTAATGTGGGGCTTCCAAGAAAGAGTGGATATTACAGTAATGTCAAGTATGTTCATTGAGTCAAGAAATGGAATAACAGAACTGTCAAAGTTGAGACAAGAGTTGTGAGGAGTTTTTGATAGAGAGATGGGTAGACACTAGGTCTTGGAGGCATTAAACTTAAGATTTTGTGTACCCTGCTGAGATATCCTATCCAAGTCTGAGTTTATTGAGGAGATCACATCAAGATGAGATTCAGATCGAGTGAGAGAAGAGGGAGCCGAATTGAAGGATGTGGATGAATGCAGTATTGAGTTGTCAGTGTATGAGTGCATTGGATTATTTGTGGAGGAGGGGACCCCGTTGAAAAAAAGGAGAAAAAGTGTAGGGGATAGGACAGAGCCTTGAGGAACACCGCTGTTGATGGGGAAAAGAGGAGAGGCTGATCCATCAACAACCACAGAGATAGATTGGCTGGAGAGGAAGCTAGATATCAAGGAGCAAAGTGAGCGAGGGAAGCCAAAAGAGGGGGACGTAGAGATGAGACCCAGATGCCACACCCTATCAAAAGCCATAGATATGTCAAGGGCACCTACAAATGACTCCCCACAGTCTTTCATGGATGATGACCAGACATTAGCAAGATAGGAAAGAATATCACCAGTGGATCTCGCCTTACAGAAGTCATATTGGTAATCAGAGAGAAGACTGTGATTTTCAAGGTGTTTAGGATATGGGAGTTGAGGAGGGATTCAAAGACTTTGGAAATGGTAGATGTCAAAACAATAGGACTATTGTTAGAGGGGTCAGAATGGTCACCCTTCTTCGGGATGGGATGTATCAGAGCATGCTTCCAAGAAGGAAAAGTTGTGGTTTTTAAACAGAAATGGAGCAGATGAGCGAGCACAGGTGCAAATTCAGAGGCTCACTCATTAGTTTAAAGAGCTTGCACATGTTTTATGCTCTTTGAATACACATGTAGTAGTTCATGTGTGATAGGATATGTAGTATAACATACTTTCCACATGTGTGTGATTCTGGACTGCTAAGCACTGAGCTCCTCATTTCTTGATTGCTCTTTTGAAATATGTGCTTCTGTCCACCTATGTGGAAACTGGCTCTTGCCTATTGGACAGTGATTACATAAAAAGGATTAGTGAGCTATGTAGAGGTAGTCTGGAGACACATTAGGTAGAAGCCTATACAAACACTCTGTTACTCCCTGCCAGTGGCCTGTTAAGGGTGAGGCACTAAAGGCTAAGAAGTGGCTCTGGTGTTCACTAGTTATGGAGACTATTGCCGTGGCCACCCACATGAGGGAGTCCCAGATGGGAACAGACATCAGAGATATAGATAGATAGATAGAGCTCTGTTAGCAAGGAACAAGGTGGCTTTAGGAAGGGAAGAGAATGTACGGTTCATATTTTCGTACTTGTACATAGAGATCGATAATGGACAAGATGCTTTCTTGAGGAATTCCCGTTAAGCAAAAAATCTGTTCAAAGGGATCATGAATAACATGGCACTTATGGAGATGCTTTCTTGACAGTTTCATTTCTTGCACAAGTAAGTGCTATAGAATGGCTTAGTTTGGTAATAGTAATGGCTCTGTAGATGCTATTGTGGCGTCTTATAGATAAAATCAAGGCATTGCTAATATAAATACTATATGAAACTAAATTTAATCAACATTCACAAATTTGTTTGAGCATGCACTATTGTTGATGACCATTGCAGTACTCTACAGCACACCCACACATTTCTGGCTTGCTATCCATTGTCTCCAGTGGCTTATTGCTTGTTTGAGAAAAGTTCATTGTAAGTGGTAGACTGGCTGCTTCTTTTTATCCTCTCACTGTCATCAAATATTTTAAAAGGTGTTGGGAAGCTAATTTGAGCAGGTGACCCACATGTGCCTGACGCTCGCCTGCCTCAACCCTGCATATCACTTGCATCTTTAAATCTATATTTATCACTTTCCTGGGCATCTTGAATGCTTTACCTGTACTGGTACTTGCAGAATATTTTCTGGACATTGTGGATTTAAAATATTCTTTAAAATGCACTAAGGAGATATCTAAAAAAGAGAGCAATCAAAACTGAAATTATGCAAATTATGATGGGTTGTATATAACTGGCTTACAGAGTGTAAACAAAGATGGCAGCAGATATATTCTTCGGTCCTTTTTATTTTACACTTGATCAATTTTTATCAATTTGTTGAATTAATATTTTTTTACGTGTTCATTAAATGTAAACCTGTTATATGAGGCTCCGTTAAGAGAGGTATATTTGTACGAGTAGTTGCATGATTTGTATGTGGCGTCTGTGGATCTGGAGAAAGCATATAATGGGGTTGATAAAGATGCTTTGTGGAAGGTGTTATGAATATGTAGTGTGAAGGGAAAGCTATTAGAAGCAGTAAGGAGTTTTTATCAAGAGAGTGAGGCATATGTGCAAGTACAGTAGTCCCTCAATTTAATGGACTAATAGGAGGGAGGGTGTGTCCGTTAATGCCTATGTCTGGTAAATCGAATGTAACCATTTTTGATACAATATACAGTTCTGTGCTCCCTTTTACCTCACTGCTGGTGCATGCAGAGGAAAAAGGGCACCTGCTGAACTGGAGTGGGATGAAAATACTAGGCAAGTGCAGTTAGAGAAAAGTAAGAAGAACGATTGAGGCGGCTTACATAACGACAAAAAAAAATGTGAATCACTGAGAGGGCTTTATGTGCCTTGCTAAAGCAGCCGCGAGACATCACCGCGGCAGAGGCGGCGAGATCGAGCTTGACGGAGATGACGAGGTCAGTCACGGCAGGGGCGGCCAGGGAAACATGGCACAACCATTCTGGAGGTCACACCAGGTACCCAGGGGGATGAAGGCTGACAGCAACATATGTATAAGCTGGAGCCCTGTTCTTCTGTATTCATGTTATGATCAAGACTCTGTAGAAATGATAGATTCAGTATAGTGTTTCCCTTTCAATCTGTTTCTATCACCCCACCACATCACCAAAGCGACTATACCCTACGCTACCAAAAACAAGAGCAATAAGATATCTGCATGGTGCGGCATTTGAGATTTTTTAATTTTTTAAAAAATTTTTTAAATTATTATTATGTTATTATTTGCTTGGTCCATTAAATCTGAAATCTGCTAAATTGGGGTCTGTTAAATCAAGGGATTAATGTAGATAGAGAGGAGGGTGAGTGGTTCCAAGTGATGTTGGGTGTGTGATGTCACCATGGCTGTTTAATGTGGTTATGAATGGGGTGGTGAGGGTCATTTCACAGTATTTTGCATGTTGTGGATTGGACGCTTTGGAATGCAAAAAATACAAAACCCTCTACTGTAATGGATTTTGATAAACATTGAATTTGTGTAAGGCATCACAGTTGAAGCACCTATGTATGTGAGGACTTTCAGGGCCTTAGGCATAAAAATTCAAGGATATTTTTAGCTTTGTGCGAGGAGTGTCATGGAGGGGACAAGAAAAAGTGGAAATTCCAAAATGCAAACTTTAGCATTAGTTTCCTGTGAGATTAACGATAATATTTGTTCTACTTTGCATTTATTTATTACTAAGTTCATATACCAACATGATGCAGGGATTTTAGCTTGTGCTTTTAACTTTCTTTTGCCTACTGGAAGATGAATGACTACATGTGGTGTCATAGAGGGGACACTTTTGGCCAGTCCTAGAAGTTTATATTTTTTTTAAGGCTCCAGTCACGGACAAAAGTCCACATCAAGGCTGGGCCCTAATTGAAATATAGAGAGAATTGAGA
>JAYMFT010191866.1:0-11840 GCA_038088735.1 Panulirus argus
TATATATATATATATATATATATATATATATATATATATATATATATATATATATATATATAGTTATTGTCACGGACTCGCCATCATGTAGTTCCGAAGTGTGGAGGGAGGGAACCTTCGGAACCTCGGTAACGCTAAAAATTAATTTTAACGTAATTAGATACAAATTGTATGTTTTACACCTCGGTTGCAGTTATTGATTGGTATAAAGGCAAAACTGCATATATACTAATCCCGTTAAACAAATTTAACGTTTATTAGTCTAATCATAGTGTAGAGTAGCTGTTTTTAATTAACTGTGCTTGAAGTGAGTGACTTAGTTTTGAGGCTATATATCATTGTTTTATGCGTTTTGTAATGACCCCAGGCACACATATTAAGGGGAGTGCTCATATCAGCCTTTTATTTTTTCGTTTACTGCTTATAATTCTTTCATCTTTTCCTTTTTTCCCCGAGAATCCGGAGATGGCATGGTGGATGTATATCTATCTGGCATTGCGTTTGACTTTGCCGCCATATAATTCGAGCTTTAGAACAGTTCTATACTAAGAAGTTTTAGAAATTTTTAGGTAAAGACTGTAACGGTCACCTAGCCTGACACTTTTATGTAATGAAACCGGTCTAGATACCAAGCAGCCATGATGTCTTCCCAAGATGAAAAGATAAATGAACAGGTATTTCTTTAATGTTGGTAAAATGCAGGGTATTGTATGACTTATTTCTCAAGTTATACCTTGACTCTTCGGCTGCCATACTTAGCGGGTGATACGCGTGGTGTACTCAGAGAATTTATCTTGGAGCAGCCTGTTATCTCCCGTCGGTGGGGCAGCCTGTTACGTTCGTTGGAGCAGCCTATTATCTCCTGTTCGGTGGAACAGCCTATTATCTCTCGTTTATCTCCCGTTCGTTGGAGCAGCCTGTTGAAAATTCGATGGAGCAGCCTTATATCTTTCATCCTATTATCTTTTGTCCGATTGAGCAGCCTGTTATCTCTCATCCGATGCAGCAGCCTATTATCACGTGTGATGAAGTAGCCAGTTATCTCTCATCCGGTAAAGCAGCCTATCTTCATATGTCTGGTAGAGCAGCCTGTTATCTCTCATCCAGTGAGCTGCTTAGTTGCTCTTGTCCGATGGAGCAGCCTATTATCTCTCGTGTGATGAAGTGGGCTATTAACTCTGGAGGGGTTTAGATGGGAATAAGATTTAATTTATAGGACAGAGTTCCTGCCACATATTCTGGGGCCTATCCAGCTAATAAAAAAGGGGGGGGGGGAGTTACCGGGAATAAATTTCTACCAGAGAGAGTGGCTTTGGAAGAATGTGAGAATTTATGTGTGCGATTACTATTTGTGTTTCACGGGGATAGAGATTTACTCGCACTTATGTTGCCACATCGTCTTAGCTTTGTATATATTTACTTTCTCTTTTACACCCCCCCCCACCCACACACACACACACACACACACACACACACACACACACACACCAAAAAAAGAGGAAAAAGAAAAGAAAAAAAAAACTTATGTTAGGTATTTATAAACTAGGGTATGTGTATGCGCATCCGCAATGATGGGCATATTAGGAAAGTCACATAGAGGAACTGTTACAGTTGGCTGGAAGAAGTGCCACGAGAGGATTGGAGAGTCAAGGAAGTTGGAGAGAGTGCTACTGGAGGGTGGAGGGAGCCAGGGAAGGTAAAGTAGATTTAATGCCTGTGGAGTAAGTAGGGAGCCAGAGAAGGTAGAGAGAATGCCTCTGGATGGTGCAGGGAGCTAGAGAAGGTAAGGGTGTGCCTATGGAGGGTGGAGGGCGTCCCCGGGGAAGGTGGAGGGAGTGCCTCTAGTGCCGGAGATGAGAGCATCCATCAAAGTGGGACACGCTCATAATGCTCTTCCTGGGTGCGTCCCACAGTAACGTCATCACTCCCATGTGTTACCTCACCCCTATATCCATGCTGTGCATAACCTCACCCCTGTATCCTTCCTGTGCGTTACCTCTTTTGTATCCTTAATATGTGTTACCTCACTTCATGTATCTTTACCATGTGTTACATCACCCTTCTCTCCTCACTGTGTGTCACCTCATCCCTGTATCTATACCAAGGTTTACCTCACTTCTATCCTCACTGTGTGTCACCTCATCCCTGTATCTATACCAAGCTTTACCTCACTACATGTATCCTTACCATGTGTTACCTCACTCCATGTATCCTTACCATGTTTTACCTCACTCCATGTATACTTACCATGTGTTACCTCTCCATGTATCCTTACCATGTGTTACCTCCCCCCATATCCTTGCTATCTGTTACCTTACTCCATGTATCCTTACTAAGTGTTACCTTACCCCTATATCATTACTGTGTGTTACCTCAACCCAATATCTCTACCATGTACAACCTCACCCCTGTATCCTTACCTTATGTTACCTTGTGTTATTTCACCTCTCTATCCTGACCATGCATTACGACACTTCATGTATTCATACAATTTCCTATGCACTTGTATCCTTACTGTGTGTTACCTCACCCCTGAATCCTTACCATGTGTTACCTCACCCCTGAATCCTTACCATGTGCTAGCTCACCCCTGAATCATTACCATGTGTTACTTAACTCAGTGTATTCTTACCACATGGTATGTCTCATTCTTTATCCTTACCATGTGTTACTTCTCCCATCACCATGTTATTATTTGTGTTGCAGTTCCCTGTGTCTCTACCATGCAATATCTCATCCTTGCCATGTTCATACCTACATGTTTTTACCTTTTGTTATTTCACTTCCTGTGTCTTTTCCATGTGTTATTTCATTCGTCACTCTGTGCCAACCTGGTGTTTAATATCCCCCCTCTGTTCCAGCTTTTTGTTACTGAGCCCTTAAAAGGGCCTTCACTGTGTGGTATAGTAAATGTCTAATTGTATTTAACTCTTTGTACTGTCAGGGGAAGGAGTTGTGCACTCATATTGCCCATCTCTTAAACTTTTCCCGTCATACAGCTTTCTAAACTTTCATGTGCTGTTGGCATTTACACTTTCATAACTTAGCCAGTTCTATTCATCATCCTCTCAGATACTAAGGAAGTACTTCTTTCTTCATTTCTGTCTAGATTCTTGCTTAGTACATGTTATGGCCTCTGGTTGCTCTGTCTTTGGATCTTTTGAGGAACTCTTCACTTCAGACATCACATTCATTCGATAATGTTTAATGGTAAGGCTATTGGTCACCAGTTTTTGGGACTGCTTAGCATACACCTTTGTGTAGTAGGGTAATGTGAGTCATTTACAATTGTAATTGCTGGGAATGACACTTGAATCCACAATTTTTCTCTGTATTTGATATGTAGTGCTTGTGCTAGAGGTATTTTGTATTTTTATATGAAAATTGAGTTTCATGAGTCCAGTCCTGGGACCGAGTGCATGGATGTGCTCTCAGTTTCCTCTCTCAAAATCTTGTATTTCCTGTTCTACCAGTGTCAAAAAGTGTTACCCTGCCCCATGTAGTGTCATAACTGTATGTTACATGTCTTCCATGCATCACATTGTTGTGTGTGTTAATAATGATTTTGAAAATTTTAGTAACATAATGTATGTGGAGCAACATTTTAGTCAGATCAGTTTCAACC
The DNA here is from genome assembly GCA_038088735.1 of Panulirus argus. NCBI lineage: Eukaryota > Metazoa > Arthropoda > Malacostraca > Decapoda > Palinuridae > Panulirus > Panulirus argus. The sequence goes on from JAYMFT010191866.1 coordinate 3,626, forward strand.
CTGTTGGATTTGCATCTAATTTATATAAGTAGATTTTAGTACTCTAAAGACTGTTATACCATTTATTAATGATAGTACATCTGAGGTATCCTTAAGATAGGTGAAGATTACCCCTTTTTGTACATAGGCTTGCATGTTAAAAGGAGGCTTTTGTTTTAACAGAGAGGACCAGCCGATGAGACGCCACCGCCACCATGGACGACAACAGCAAACGACAGGGCACCAGGTGAGGGGTAATTTAAGTATTTAGTCTGTATTTAGTCCCCATGCTGAGGAACAGAAAGACAGGGTTGATTTTTATTTATGTTATTTGGGTTCTTTCTACTTTTTTTTTTCTTTTTGCCTAGACAAAAATTTATTTCCTCTGATTTCACAGATTACTGGTATATCATTTTGTCAAAAGCACCTTTTAGTTATCATTGAGATTTTTTCATTTAATGATTAACAAAATACTCATATGACATAATGAATGAAAAAGATTATCACTGTAAGAAGAATGTAGTTCTGAATTGCAGAAAAATAAAGAAAATACAACAATAATGATATAAATGTAATGCTTTACTTCTGTAGCATTGAAGCTTTGTATTTACATTTTTTCATATGGAGGAAAACTTTGCTTCTTTAGATAAACTGTACCATACATCCTAATAAAAGCTTGATGAGTCATGCTCTTGCACAGAATAACATTCTTTCTTTGTAAGTTGTCTTTGGAAAGCCATATTTAGTAGCACACTGAAATGTATTAATTTTTCCTGCTGCAGCATCCTCCCATTCCCATCATATGGATTCTTTTGTTAATGGTGTGCATTAGTAATTTTTTCTGCTATACATATCTTTTTCAGCAGACTTTTGTGAAAATAACACCTCTTTAAAAACAATGAGAAAGCTTTTGGTGCCTCTGGATTAATACCATTTTGGGGTTTATAATTAGGAGAAACAGAGAAAAGTATTGCATGGAAAGAATTTACATGTTCATCCCATATATTCCATCCTTCTTTTGAGGGCATATCTTCATTTTCCTCTTCCATTTCATCTTCTGTTTCTGTCACAGATTCTCATGAATCACTGTCCTCACTTTCCTTATTACCATTGAAATTGGTCACATGTCTTTAATGCCAAACATAGTCCAATATTGGACCAGAGAGGGTTGAAGGTCACTTGAACAGTGACCTTTGGATTCAAATTTTCAAATTAGATATATAACAGATTTGGAAGAACATTTGGAGGGGTTGGTTTGTATTATTTTTTATAACAACAGATGTAGTATAAGTGTTAGCTCTCATAATTGAAGACCATAACCTGGTCATTGCACAAGACCACAAAAATTTATTGCACAAATAAGAAATATAGAGTTCTTCTTTGACTGCCATGGATTTCCAGTCCCTATACATACTCTTCCATTGGGACTTTAGCTAGGAAACAAGAGTGTAGTTAAAAGTCTCACTGGAAGTAATTTAGATGAACAGCTGCCAAAAAGGAAACTGTTTGGAAAGTGTGACAAGCTTTGGTAGTTCATATGGGTTAGCTTTAAAGGTTTTATCCTCATAGGCTGATAGACTAAGATGCAAGGGCATAGGAAGTCATAGAATCATGGGATGAGTCACAAAGATCTGTTGTAGCATGTAAAAAAATTGAAAAATTTGAAGTGGTACAGTATTGTTTCCATTGGTAAGGTAGAATAGGTAAGGTAATCATAGTTCTTTCTGCATGATGCCTTGTAATTTAGGAATATGTTAATGAACTTAATCTTGAAATTATCTTGTGGTTGGTTATCATATAAATGTGTTCTCTTTCAGAGTATTTAAGAAGAGTTCTCCAAATGGAAAAATCACAGTGTACCTGGGGAAAAGAGATTTTGTCGACCATATAACACATGTAGACCCAATAGGTAAGTTGTGTTTGTTTGGTAATTTGCATTAGTATTCCCTTCTCAATCTTGAATTAGACTTTTACTCTTGTTAGGTTCTTTGAAAATAATTTGCATATGTATAGGTGCTTAGCAAATTATGGGAAGGTAGCAGTATGAAATGTTAGTTTCAGTCAAAATCTTATCAGTGATGTTAGTGAAATACATCAAACTTTTTATTATTGACACACCAATGCAGCTAGTAGGATTTTGCAGCAAGATATCCTTTTGCAGTATAATTCCTGAATGGAGTAACATTTCCTGTTGCTTGAAAAAAGTGATGGGAAAATTGTACTATAATGGCAACACCAAGAACCATGACAGTGTAATGATCTTGGGGAACATGTCAAGCATTAGCAACATAGAATGATGAAGTGTCATATTCAGCTGGCTTTAATTTGTTTATTACATAAGAACATAAAAAAGAATCCACTTGTTTTCCTAAGAATTTTACCTTATTAAGTTTCCCAAGAGTAAATTTCTGTTGAAATTAGATCATTATAAATAATAGAATTGCAAGTGTTTGATTCCCAGACAAAGTGTTTGATATCTTCTCCATTGAGGTTAGTAGATAAATGAGAATTTGGCATAAGCTGGGGTATGTGAGCACTGTTTGTGTGTTATGGGGATAGAGTGCTCACATACCCCAGCTTATACCGTCTTATTAATGCAGAACTGCTTCCCCATTCTGTACAAATATGTAATCACGCACGCACGCACGCGCGCGCACACACACACACACACACACACACACACACACACACACACACACATATACATCTCAGCCTAATACATGCACTCATATAATGACTAGCCCCAAGGGGAGGATGAATAGTTGGGCTGGCTGTGTGCCTACTGCCATACCCAAGACACGAATCCATCTGGGTTCATGTGTAAATCACGATCAGCAATACTAACCACTACATAACCGAAGGTTGTGGGTGTGTCTGTTTGTGTAATTACATATTTGTACAGAATGGGGAAGCAGTTATGCATTAATAAGACTCCATCTTTTGAACTTTTTCTGCTATCATACAACTTTTCAACAGCTTGTACTCAGCCCAAGCTGTGAGGGTTAAAGACCTCTGATGACATTACTTCAGGGTTACTCCAGGTGGTACTCTTGGTGGATTGATACAGCCCATTAACCATCAGAATCATTCATTTGCAATTTATTTCCATTATCAGTTTCTGAATACTGGTATGCTGTTAGTGATAGTATATTTACTATTCCTTAATGTTTGGGGAATATTATATATGATGCTCTGCTGAAATGTAACTTAGCTTAAAGTCTATGGAGACTCGTAGCTTTATTTCTTGCTAGGTGCTTGTGCTGTATGCAGAGCAAAAATTGTTTTTGGTATTAGTAATAGAATTACTGTTTAACTTTGTTGAAATATAAAGATCATGTGACCAGTAAAAATCACTTGAATAGTCTCTCTACCTCTCCCAAATGCTAGATTGAGGCTCTAGAATTTGACAAAAGCTACAGCTTATGTGGAAACAAGGCTACCTTTCTTACACACGAAAATAGATTTTTTATAACAGGAAAATTGGCATGTTTAAAGAAGTCTGTATTTTCTGATGATTCACAAGAAATTATTTTATTAGTTATATGTTATTTTTCATGTATTGCATTTACAGAAATCATATCTTTTTTTGGCATTATCATTGCATTATATTATTTATTAATTTACTTATTTGCCTTTGCAGATGGAGTAGTTCTTATTGATCCAGAGTACTTAAAGGATAGAAAAGTGTTTGGCCATGTGTTAGCTGCTTTTCGTTATGGTCGTGAAGACTTAGATGTTCTTGGCCTTACATTTCGAAAAGACTTGTATCTAGCTTCAGAACAAATATATCCCCTTGATCCTGCTAAGAAGAGGCCACTAACTAGATTGCAGGTATGTTAGATGCTAAATCCATATCAAACAACAGAAAATGCCGGACAGTGCAGTTGTACATTGGAGAAAACATATTGAAGTGTGTCACTTATTGGATATGATATCATATTACTCCAATTTATCCACCACAAATGAAAGAAAACTATGATTATCTCTCATAAGGTTATTTTGTAGTTCAGTGTCCCTATTTTGTGCTAACAGATCTGTAAGAAGTTTACTTTCAGGCCAGTCTTCGCTTTCACTGTTTATTGTTTTCTGTAATTTTATGGCATTGTTGAATACATCATTTTTGTTGTATTTCTTCTGTATCTTACAGTCAGTGTGAATATGGGTTAACAGTTTGCAGCTGATAAACATTCACCATGATTTGGTCTTAGGAAATCTTACAAGAATGTAGTGTGTGTTTACTTCAGTGGAACAGAAGCTAAGATATATACCTAGAAATGGTATTTTATCATTCAGAACCGACAGCTTGTGCTGTTTAACTAGAAATCAAAGTTACTGATGGGGCTTATTCCTGTGGAAATTTAATGCCTCCGCTTAAAACCTCAGCTGGAAAACTTTTCATGTTATTTTTGTGATTAGTGTTATTCAAAAGTAGTTTGTCATCTTCATAATGAATTTCTGGTGCCTATCATTGGATTTAAGAAATCTACCATATTTTACAAAGTGAGTGTGTAGTCATTTTAAGCATATATCCTTTTTCATGAAGGCACTGAGCACACAGAAAACAAATGTCAGAGTTACATTTCATAAAAAAACTTTTGTATTATAATATTATAATAGGTTTTAAATACTAGCATATAGCTATATCTACTGTATCCTGAACAAGGGACATTCTGAACTTTGAGGAAAGAGGAAATGATATTTTAAGAGGATTTTCAAAATGATATTGCAATTTGTTAGCAACATTAAGCCTTGCTTAATTTTTCCCCAGGAGCGTCTCATCAAGAAATTAGGACCAAATGCATTTCCATTCTTCTTTGAGCTTCCCCCACATTGCCCAGCCTCTGTTACACTACAGCCAGCACCTGGGGATATGGGCAAACCTTGTGGGGTTGACTATGAGCTTAAGGCTTATGTCGGGGAAAGTGTTGATGACAAGCCTCATAAACGGTAGGTATAGCTGCATCAGATATATCTAGGTTATATTGTGTTATCATTAGTCTGGCATCAGTAAGCAAAATGTGAATACATTTTTTATTATATTCTAAAGAATATGGTGGAACTATTCCTTCCACGGTTTATGATATTTGAAATTACAAGTCATTACTCTGCAGGAATTCAGTGCGACTGGCAATCAGGAAAGTGATGTACGCCCCTATGAAGCAGGGAGACCAGCCAAGTGTTGAGGTTAGCAAGGAATTCATGATGTCTCCAAACAAATTACATCTTGAAGCATCTTTAGACAAAGAGGTAATGCAGTACATTTTTCAGAAACTGGTATTCTTCTGTTATTCATTTGAAACACACTCATGTAATATTTCAAAGCAACATTAATAATCTGTAAGTCCTTTTCATTTGATAACCTTACTTTGCTTTTCCTTTTCAGTTATATTATCATGGAGAAACCGTCGCAGTGAATGTCCATATACAGAATAATTCAAATAAAAGTGTCAAGAAAATAAAAGTATCAAGTAAGTAAGGTATATATCTGTTTTTGTAAAGAACACTCCTTTACTGGTTTTAGATTACATGAGTTGGCCAAGACTTTAACTTTAGGCTTCTGTATTTGTGTTTTGCAATCAAGACATATTTCTTATGATCTTTTCACATATAGTCTTTCCCAAGTCCTTCTTTTATAGCTTAGCCCTCTTTTATGTGTGCTTCCATTCAAATGATTCACATGCCATCTGTGAGTTATGCTCTTTACACCTATCTTCACCATTTGCTCATATCTTATCTATATTGCATGCTTTGCAGTACTGTTATCTTTATCATTCCTTTCTTTTTACCAGAAATGAACATTCTTTCTTTCAGAGAATGCATATTACCCAATAACAATTCTAACTATTCGACCTTTATGGACCTATGCTTCTTTGGTACACAGTAATGTGGTGTGCACTACTCTTTTCACCAACCCTGATGATCATACTTTCCCTTTTTGTTAATTGTCTAAAACCCCTCCACTTTGCGACAGACATTTTTTAAACTGTGCTCACCATGCAGGTACAGACCACACTGAGATTCCTACCTGAAAACTGATGGAACTAGAATAACGATTGCTGGATTTTTTATTGGCAACCTGTATAAAAAGTGCAGCATTGTTGTATGGTCAGAATAACAGAAGAGGGTAGATATGTTGGCAATAAAATGTCTGAGGACAGTGAAATTTATTACATCAATTTCCACTAATGAAAATTGTAATTAGATATAAAAGCATAAGTATCTTACATCATGTCCTGCAAACAGAAGGCCTTAATTTCTCCACTCCTGATGATACCTTGCTAAGGTGGGAAACAGCAAATAGGTTTGAAAAAGAAAAACTTAAATAGCATTGATAATTCAGTAAAAGCCAAAATATGTCTATAAATATTAAAGCTTTTTTATATCCTTATAATGCTAAAAAATTCTGAGTAACTATTAGACTTTAGCATTTTACATATTCCACAAAATCAATCAATCTGTGGCATAATTTTCTCCATGACAGTTTGCAATATGCTTTCAGATTTTGAATAATGAACATTATTGACTCTAGAGTATTCCTATGCCTTTGTTTTTCAGTTCGACAGTTTGCAGACATCTGCCTATTTTCAACAGCTCAGTATAAATGCACGGTGGCTGAGACGGAGAGTGAGTAAGTATTACTGTATTTTTCAGCACTTCATCATATTTTACACACTATAAAGATTGATTGTCATCTCTTAAAGCATGTTTGATATACCCTCTTTCAGTAATGTTTGTACTGATGTTCAAAATAGGATTATGTTATTCAAATGGTTTAAGAAGATATGGGATTTTCTACAAGAATATTTACCAATATTCCAAAGAATTTTGATTTTTCATCATTAATATGAAGCGCATGTATTCCAATATGCTTCCATTTCCTAACCTCCTCAGTATACTGAGAAATAGATTGAAAAAAGGAATGAATTAGAGTTGAAAAAGGTAGACCCAAATAATGTAAGATATAAATGATAATTTGATGATAGCAAGGATAATCATGGAGTGTTGCTTTCATATTTTATGATAGTACTGTAGAAGAATAGAATATTTGACATTGCATTTGGGGTATCAGGATTATATGGGAAAAGCAGTACTGATTTGTAGCAACAGTGGTCACTGGAATACTGTTTTAACATAATTTTGTGGATTATTCTTAGTCAGAAATGAAACCTGGGTGGAATTCTCTAGTACAGATGGTAAAAAGTATCTTCTTGGATGAGTCTGATGAATTTCAAAATGATCAATACAACTCGTGCTGAGGGTATCTGTGAGACTGATACCTTAATGATTATGGTATACAAAGGAATTCAAACAGCAACAGACCATTGGGTCCTATTGAGGCTGTTTGTGTTGGTGGAAGACACCAGAAACTTACAGATTAGTATGGTAAATGTTGGAAGGCATACATATAATTCAAAGAAAATAAATTGCAAATTGTTAGAGTGACTGAGGAGGCACAAATAATGTAAGTCAAGGACTTGAAGCGAAATATTAAAAAGTCTGTTTTTATAGGTATCCATGTTGCTGTTTTCCACTACCCTAATGGTAGCCCCACTTTACAGCTATTTCCATTGAAATATGAAATCAGTATAACATTATGGAAAATGATAGGAAATGTAGCTAGCAATTGATATATTACAACATCATGAAAGTGGGCTACCTATGTGAGGCCCGACCAATGGGCATTTCTCAGAGTCTTTCATCTGTGGTGTCATATTTCATGCAAAAATTGGTAATTTTTTTTTTTTTTTTTTTTGAGTACATGTCTGACTTGCCCAGATAAACCTCAGAAGTAAGTCTGTCAGACTCAGAGTTATTTTCTGCCCAGAATCTTTTCCCTTCTGTTCATTTTTCAGTTTTGACTCATATTTAGAAGATTTTCATGTTCAGATGCCATGAGAATCACAGGCGGCAGATTTTTGTAAATTTTGTTCCTAATTAACGTATTTGCTGAAGATAACTACTTAAAGAAAAGTAAGCTTTACTTTAGAAATATATATATAGAGGAAGCATTAAGAGCAGAGGACTGAGCCTTAAAGGGAAAATCCTCACATGGCCTCCTTCTCTGCTGCTTCTTTTGGAAAAGTAAAAACAAGAGGGAAGGATTTCCAGGCCCTTGCTCCCTCCTCTTTTAGTCGCCTTTTACGACACACAGGGAATATGTGGGAAGTATTCTTTCTCCCCTATCCCCAGAGATAATATATATATATATATATATATATATATATATATATATATA